>ML792164.1:661396-713137 GCA_009831015.1 Picea engelmannii | reverse complement strand
TAGTGTGGTGGTTGAAGCATTCAAGGAATTTTTACATAAATTTTTAGAAGCATATTTTGATGATTGGACTGTTTTTAGCTTACTGAAGGATCATATTGAATGTTTAAGACTAATGTTGGATAAGTGTAGGCAATGTTAGATTTCCCTGAACCTGAAAAGGTGCATTTTCTTGTCATCTTTTGGAGTATTGCTGGGACACATTGTATGTAAGCAGGGGTTCCTGGTAGATTTTTCCAAGATCGCCATCATTGTTGATCTACCTCTTCCTACTTTGGTTAGACAATTGCGCACTATGTTGGGACACAATGGATACCACAGGAAGTTCATCAAAGGTTATGAATAGATAAAAACACCCATGGAGAAGTTATTAAATAAATATTGCCAGTTTCAATGGTTAGAGGAATGTCAGCAGAGCTTCGACACACTGAAACAAAAAATGGTCACTGCGCCTATTCTGGTCACTGCGCCTATGCATCATCTATTGAATTAGGAGCCGTGTTAGCACAACCACAAGCAAAAGATATTGATCACCCATTAGCCTTTGCTAGAAGGAAGTTATCTATAGCTGAGATAAATTACACTACTACTGAAAGAGAAGGTTTCACTATGGTGTACGCACTGCCGAAGTTTTGACATTACTTGTTGGGAGGACATTTTAAGATGTTCACTGATCACTCTGCATTGAAATACCTAGTCAACAAGCCAGTGTTGGGGGGAAGAATATGCAGATGGTTACTGTTATTTCAGGAATACAACTTTGAGATTGTGGTCAAGCCAGGGAGAATGAACAAGGGACTTGACCACTTGTCTAGGTTAGAGAATGGAGAGGAGTGTACTAGCTTGGAGGATACACTACCAGGTACATAGTTGCTAGCCATCAGAAAGTTTGATGATCACTTCGCCGAGGTAGTCCAGTTCCTATCAATAGGAATGACACCTCGTGAATATATAGTCATTCAGAAGAAACAAATGGTAGTTCGTGCTACAGATTTTTCACTTATAGCCGAACAATTATATAATATGGGACCTGACGAGATCTTAAGAAGATGTTTTATGGAGACATAAATACCACTGATTCTGGTAGAAGCACATGAAGTCATCGCAGGAGGACATTATTCAGGGAAAGCAACAACGCAGAAGATTCTTAGAGCTGGCCTCTTGTGGCCCACTTTACACAAAGATGCTAAGGAATACTACAAAGCCTGCGATGTATGTCAACGAGTTGGGAAACCTTCCAGAAGAGATGAGATGCCTTTAGAACCTCAGCTAACATTATAGGCCTTTGAGAAATGGTCTATTTATTTTGTGGGACCTATCAACCCACCAGGCAAGCGCACAGGAGCTCGATACATCATCATCGCGATAAAGTATTTGACCAGATGGGCAGAAGCAAGAGCAGTCAAAGACTATAGTGAAACTACAACTGCACGATTAATATTTGATGATATCATAACCCGATTTGGATGCCCGAAGGTCCTTATGAGAGATCAAGGTACACATTTTATCAATAAGACTATTGAAGCCTTTACTCAGGAATTTGCAGTCCACCATCAGAAGAGCACTCCATACCACCTACAGGCAAATGGTATAGTCGGAGCTTTCAATAAGATCTTGGAGACAACGCTGACGAAGATTTGCAGTGTGAACATGGATGATTGGGATTTGAGAGTAAAAACAATGTTATGGGCTTATAGAACCACTTGCAAGAAGCTAACAATGCAAACTCCCTTTAAGTTGGTTTATGGTCTAGAAGCAATTGTACCTATGGAATACTTAGGTCCTAGCTTAAGAATTACATCATTCACAAATATGGATGACACTGGTGCTGTTCAAGATAGACTTGCGCAGTTGGTGGAACTAGAAGAAGACAGGTTTATTGCAGGATTTCATCAACATGTATAGAAGGAACGAGAAAAGTCCTACCATGACAGACATATTAAGAAGAAGGATTTTAAGAAAAGAGATTTAGTATCGGTATATGACACCAAGTTCATGAAGCATCCAGGGAAGTTTAGGACACATTGGCTTGGGCCATATGAGTTTGCCCATGTTACAGAAGGAGGAGTTGTGCAGTTGAAGACTTTGAATGGAGAATGGAAGGAAGGATTAGTAAATGGGAGCCGGTTGAAATTGTACAATGACAACCAAATTCCTTGCAACTCTCAATAAAAGCATAAGAAGAAGGGTCTAGGTACCAGGTGCAGTTGAAACTGGGTACCAGACACAAAAAAGACAGTTTGCACATGCTAGGGAGGGACATAGCCAAAATCAAGTCGAAGTGAAACAAAAGGTTCAGTATTGTAGTGCCTCGATATGAGTCACATGTGAGCGTTGGGGGTCTATTTGATGCATGAGAATCTCAAGTGAGCCAACGCGGAGACAAAAGACAACTGGAAAAGTGCCCAACACAAATTTTGAAAATGCCTTAAAATATTAATGAAGAGATCAAGTGGAGGCACACTTGTAAAATGTAAATGGACCTTGAGCGATCTGATCTTGTCCTTAGTAGGTAGAAGGCATTTATGATAGTTAATGCAAGTAGATAGAATTTAATTCTAGATTAGACAACTTTAGAGTGAAAGAGGGAAATGAGATATAGACACCCTCATTGTGTATTGTAATAAAGGATGCAAATTGAGAGAATAGTAGTGGAGAACATTACCAAGAGAAAAGCACACAGAGCTGGAACAGAGAAACTGTGGTTGAAAAACACCCATGTACAAAGATTTGAGTTAATAGAAGAAGTCTTAATTCAGATTCATGGCATTGTATTTGTTTCTTGTATGTGTATGTTGAATGATATGTTCATGGTTTTACTCTTTCTGTCATGCAATTTATTTTATGCTATGTATGAATGATTTCTTGTTGAATGTTTGAAATCTGAGAGGAAAGGGTAAAGGAATGAGTTCCAATTGTTTCTCTATATGAGCACGAGTTCCTGCAAGGAGTGCAGTTGAATTGTCCACAAGGAGTGCATTGAAAAAGGGTTCAGAGGTTTGTCTCTGAAAGCTCAGAAGGAATAGCTTTTTTTCTCATTCCCTCAGAAGTGCAGTCAGGTACAGGAGCTGTGCAAGGAGTGCGCAGGCCAAGTAAAGTCTCAGATTTGTGAACTTGAGAAATTGTTGAAGGGATACTGCTGCAGAGGGTGCGCAGAGTCGAAGGATTTAAATTCCTTGGAGTAGTTAAGGAATTCTCCGCAAGGAGTACGTGTAGGAGTCTTCTTCTAGACTCGGAATTGGAGAAATATTAGAAGGGATAGAGTCTCCACAGCTGGTGAAAAAAGAACAGGAAGGTTGTGCATTGGAGCAGTGAGAAGGCGTTGCAAGTTTGCATCATAGGTAGTTGAGTACCGTGGGAAAACCACTTGGTAAGAAGTTGCATAAGTCCTTGTGAAGGAAGGAGACGGACGATCGGAATTCTCTGTGGAGAATTCATGAAGTCCTGTAAGCTGTCAGATCTCATGGAGGAGAAGGGGAGTTACAGTGAGTATTCCCAAAAGTTTCAAGCTCAGGAGAGGCAGAACCATAGATTTAAGCTAACAGGAGTCGTTGGAATTACCCGTGGATTTCTATATTGGGTTTTTGTAGATTGAAGTCCCGTAATCTTTGCAACAGGACTCGTGAAATCATGAAACGCGAAGTCCCGAAGGGATGAAAGGATTTTGTGGGCCACAAAATCAGTAGGGTGGACAGGTGGCACACTATCGATGTGGGAGTCAAATTTCGTTGACCATTTCAGGGTTTCGTGGGGTGAAGTCCCGAAATCCTTGCATTAGGATTCATGAAATCGTGAAGTCCAAAGTCTCGATGGAATGAAGGGTTGTTGAAAGGTCAACCTTGCGAGCGCATCAGATTTTTGGTAAATCGGGGTTTGGAAGTCGAGGGGACGAAATGTTTGACATCACAATTCCCGAAATCGCGACAGGAGAAATTCGAAATAGAGAGAGAAAAGGTCAAGTGTTGACTGTTCTCAGTTTTCAGAGATTGAGAGACAAGGCACTTGACCACTGGATTCGAGAAAGTGCAAATTCTGATCTCCTGAAGTATAAAGGGGGAAATTTCTTGAAGGTATTTTGTGGGTGCAGATTTCCTGAAAGGGAAATAGGAGAGCCATTTTTGGGAGCTCTTCAGGCTAGTGGGAGAGAAAAGATCCTGTGTGTGTGGAGGACCTTCTGACCTTCAGGTTGAGGAGGGAAGCGCGCCATCACTGTTGGCCCTTGGTTATGGATTAAAAAAGAAACCGAAGAATAAGGAAGAGGAAAGGTGAAGTATGAACTGTGCGAAAGGCACATTGACTGAGAATGGGTCGAAGTGGTCAAAGAAAAAGAAAAGAAGGAGCAAAGTAAGGGAAAATGAGTCATTGAACGAGAAGACTGAGGAAGACAGACAAGTAAGGAAGATGGATCGTGGATATCTCAAAAAGTGGAAAAATCCACCAAAGGATACTTTGGAGCACCTCGCGGGAAAGCAGGAAAGATAGGCTGGCGAAGCCCTGAAAATGCGGGTCAAGTGGACCTAGGGTTTTAGACACCTAAGGTTTTTGTATTTAGGGTTTTGACACCTAGGTTTTGGCCTAAGGTTGTCTGAGAGTCATTGTAATGTATAAATAAAGGTCTAATAGAGTCAAGTGGGGTTTGTTATTGGTTGGTCAATTATTGTGGATGATCACTGTTGTCGATACTATTGTCTATTGAGCAAGAGAGAAGTGCTAAGTGTGAGAGAATTCTTGTATTGTAAGATCTTCATCTGGGTGTGAATATTATCCCTGTAGCTGGGTATGTAGGGAAGGGGAGATAGAGAAGAGAGAAAGAGAGGAAGATCTGCAAGCCAAGTACACAGATAGAATTGTATGTTTTCACATAATATATCAAGAAACACGGTTCTATGGACGTAGCCCTAGGGAGAGGGTGAACCACACATATCTTGTTGTTCTGTGTGATTGATGCTCTGTTCTTTGCTTTCTGTTATACTGTTATTTCATTATTGTGTTAGATCTGAGATATAACTGTGCGAAGTAAGTATAAGATTGATAAGACATAGTTAGTCTATTTGTGTTGTTGTTCTGGATCCACTTTGCATTTCCTCTGGTTGTTGACACCTGTGTCCTGCAACTCCCTATTGCTACTTTGGGTGAGAATACATCTGCTTCGTAGGTGTTTCCGAAAGGGCCAGTAGTTAGGGTTTGTTGGTGCACTATTAGAGTTGAACCCTGGGTCTGCCCCTATGCCAACAACTCCCAAGTCAATGTACCTTGGGGAACTATCAGTCCCGATATTGGCTTTTCTTGTTTCTTGAACTTTTTGGACTAATAATTCTTCCATGGTATTTTTGGCATGATCATATCTTGTGAAAAGAGGTTCAGACTGGACATAATTCTTCGAAAAAAGGCAATGTCATTATCTTCTTCTTCATTTTCATTTACTAGAAAATCCTCTAGGTCTTCATCAGTTTCAAATACTTGTAAATACTCTTGGTTATCATGTACCGAGGGTCGAAATACTCTTTTTACTTGAAAATATGTCTCACTTTGGATATCATCTGGGTTAGACAACAAAGCAACCAATTCTAATGAATCTAGCTTTTGATTTTTATCCCTTGGAATGAAATAAATATTGAAAGAATAGAAGGCCTCCATCAATTCATTTACTCTCTTGAAATATAATTTGAGTCTTTCATTCTTAATTTTATATTTATGAGTGACTTGATTTATTATCAATTCAGAGTCACCAAGCACAATCAAACATTCAATCTTCATTTCTCATGCCAGGATCATTCATTGAATCAAAGCCTCATATTCTACTTCATTATTTGTGCAAGAAAACTCAAGCCTGATGGCATGTGGGTGTGCATGTTTTTCGGGGATTTTGAGAACAATCCAAACTCCAACTCCAATCCCTGATATTGAACAAGATCCATCAAATGACATCCTCTAGTAGACCAAAAATTGATTATCTTCATTTTTTATATCATTAATCTGCTCCATATCCAGGATGACATAGTTTCCAATACCAACATCTATATAATATTCCATCAGTTTGTTATCTTTCTTTTTGAAATAAAATGGTCTCCTAGGTTCACGAGGAACTTTGATCATTGCTTATCGTAACATTGTAAAAATTCCATCATTCATTATATAACCACTGATCATGGATGAACAATGTCTTGCAAGGACAACTCCATATGCAGGAGGAAGATCCACCACCACAATAATGAAAACTAAAATGATATGGGGAGTGGTAGTAATCCAGTCGTAAAAACATTTAATTTCTCCATAATATGGTACTTACCTAGAATCAATTTCATAAATGATTTCTCTTGTTTCATCGTATCTATTGCAGCTCATACCAAGTGCCTCCATTACTGCCAAAGGCATGATGTTGTTTGTTGCGCCAGTATCAACTAGACAATTATGGAGTGCAACATCATGGTTTTCTATCGAAATGTATAAGGGTGGGACTTTGCCTCTCAATTTTACTACTGATGTATTTTGAATTTTCTTTAGGTTTGCGATAATTGCTTCAATTCTTCCCACTGTCTTGTCCAACAACTTCAGAATGTTTTCCATCCGTTGAGGATTTTTTATCACTTCTGTGAAAGGAAAAGTAATTATCAACTTGCTTATATCATCAACAACATTATATATCATCAGAAGGGGATTTAGCATCTGATGTTGCTTCTTAACTTCGATGTTTCTTATCTTACTTTTGTTACTCTCTTTCTCATCGCCTTTCTCTTTATCTTTTTCATAATTATCTGTATTTTTGGACTTATTTATAAATTCCCATGTTTGGATAACATTTTCTTGTGAGACATGATCATCTTCTCCTTCCTCAAATATGTACATGGATGTATCACATCCATCCATTTGTATAGGTTAAAAAATCTCTTCTGGTATATAATCATTTTCTGGCTCAACTATCTGTTCATTATATGGTTCATCAAGAATTGTTGCATTCATAATTGTCTTCCTAGGGACCCTCTGCCTTTGTTTATTATCAACATTTTCAAACCTCACTCTCTGATCTTCAGGAGGGCTTCTTCTTTGTTCTAGGATTGGAATCCTTGGATTGGTTATATAATTATCGTTCCTTCTCAATCTCGTTATTTCATTTTTCATTTGTCTAATGGTTCTATTCATCTGTGCAATTTCGATCCTTTGCTTCATCTCCTAGGCCGCAACAGGTTTGTTTTCACATCTGGTATAGTTCCTTTAAATAATCCCCCACATTTTTCCTTGGTCATGATCTTTTCTCTTCATTATTTTTCGAACTAGATTCTCCTTGATCATCAATGTTTAGATTAACCATCTACCTTTGTACCTTTTCGAGAATAATTTTAGGGTCAACACCCATTTCAATCATGATTTCCTCCATCTTCGTAGCTTTGATAATTGATTCATAAAGAGTATCAATTTGGGAATTTCTATAGGAGAACTTCACATTGGGTGGCATAGCATTTTTATAACAACCAAGTATTACTGGATCATTAGGCTTTTTATCTTCAGGGATCTTGTTCAGTATTTTATTGAATTTGAGATTGAAATATCTTATTCTCTCATTTTTCTTCAGAAAAATTTGGGTGAAATTAGTGATAAGGGTATGATATGTGATTGGGGTAGTGAACATACTCATAAACATAGCTTCAATGTCATCAAATGAGTCGATCGATCTTTTTGGAAATGTGGTGTACCTTTCGTAATATTAGCCCAATAAAGTTTGGAGAAACAACCTTACCATTACATCATCATGTTCAACAAGATGAAAATCACAAACATCAAAAAACAAATAAATATGTATTTTAGCATCAATAGTTCCATCTCCTGAAAATGTCTTCAAAGTACCTTTAGGAAGAAGAGTTAGCTCATGTTGTTCACCTCATAGGTCGAGGGGAGAGTCTCCTATTCTTCTCAAATTTCTGAATATTTGCCTTTCTTCATGTCTCTTTTCCTCTCATCTTTCTTCTCTCCTTTCTTTGTGTCTTTCCTCTCATCCTTCTTCATGTGGTTCTTCTTGTCTTTATTCTCTATCAACCATGTCTGGAAGTTCATTATTTTCTTCAAGAGTATGTCTCTCAACTTCTGAGGTATGCAGTAGCTTGATTTTTCTTCTAAGGATTGGTCCTTTGTATTTGTCGAAATTTAGTTCCTGCCTTTCTCTTGGGATCGTCTTTTGTTTATCTAGTCTTGTCTTTAGTCTCTTATCTTTCTTCAGATAATTTCTCTTTCTTATTCTTGAACTAGTGTATCCCATGATATTTCTAGTTCTTCTCTTGTTCGAGTAGTTTTTAGCACAATATTGTATAACTAATGAAGAGTTATTCGTTGATTATTAAATCCAATCTCTAATTAGTGATGGTTATCCCGAGGAAAAGTCATATAATTTTAGAGTATAGAACTAGATATTAAATCTTCAATTATGTTCCCCAGTATGGTTGCCAGAAATGTTGACGCTTGAATCCATCAAGGACTGAAACAAAAACCTCAGGAGGATATGAATCCTCCTTCATTTTTATAGAGGTGGTACTCCTCTTTAGCTTATGATATTCTTAATAAATTCAGATCAAGAAATAGTATAGGACCTTAAGATAGTCCAATATTTTATGCTCAAAGAAAGATCAAAATGATGAAAAGTAAAAATATTTATAAAAGAGCATTCCTAAGAAATGGACCAGGAATCTCACACATCACACATTACAGAAAATAAACAAAATTTCCTCACATCCATCATAGTGAAAATAAATATTTCTGATCACATCAAAATAAAATAAAATGATCCGTACACATGAGAGAACGTTTATAGAGTAAATGCTCGTATAGATAAAAATAATATTATGATAGATCAATTTCAAATACTTTATAATCAAAACTCAGAGTTATAAAATACATTCAAAACTGATCTTGAATTAGTTCTTTGTGATTTCTCAAAAACAATAATGTTTGTTACAATGCTTTGAAATTAAAGGCGTTTGTCCATAGGATTGGGATTGGGGCTCCCGCAGACCATAAAGCAAACATATACAAGAAGGTAGAATGTAGAAGGAAGAAAGTAGGCGAATGTCGAACAACAGGATCTGGAAAGAAGACAAAGATAAAGTTATCAACATTCAATTATATTTTTCTATTTAAAGAAGAAGAATAACTAGATGAAAATTGATAAAGAAATAAGCATGTGATCAACACGAAGTTACTATGATGGTATCTCTTGTTTTCATTTTCTTGTTGTTGTTTGTTTTATACTCTTGCTGGTTGTAGTTTGATTATTGATCATAACTACCTCTGCTAGAATTTCAGATATTTTGGTGATTGAGTTGTTCAACCATTCTTGGATAAATTCCCTTAATGGGGCAACAATTACTGTTTTATTTTTATTTTAACATTAAATAAATCCTTTTGAATTTATCTAAGATCAATAGATAAATTTTGTAATATATTTTCAATATCTTCATTTTTATTTGTGTACTCAACAAACCAGTTGTCAATGTCTTCATGTGTAAATTCAATCATATTATCAAACTTTTCAGCTGTTGTCCTTTTTAATTCTTCAATTTTCTCTTCAAAATGTTGTTGATTCATGAACATAGAATTTGGAAGCTATTTAGGGTCCGAGACTTCAACAGTGGTTCCAACGATATCTAAATCAAAGATGTTTTAATATGATTCATTCTTCCTTATTGATAAATCAAACAATTGAGTTATCAAACCCTTTAACACATTAATTATTTCCATCCAGTAGGATTTTAATTGTTTGATGCGGCTAAAAGAATATATATTTTCTTGCTTTCTTGTTTGCTTTGTCATTACAAAAAATTTCATTGCAAACATCACAACTCCCTCTGTGTAAAACCATTCATCATTTTTCAAATATGAATTCAAGTAATCCATGGTATTCTGAATTCTTAAATAGAGAGAAGTAAAACCCTTTTCCATATCCCACAACTCTACAATCAATGACATCCTTTTCTTAATATGTTCTTCAATGAAATGTCTGGTGGCAACAATTAAATTGGAAATTCCTTTGACCCTTGCAGTTGATTCTGGGTTTTCTTGAAGATCTTTTCCAAGACGAATCATAGAACAAGAGAAGACATAATAGGTGGAGGCATGAGGGTTGCCTCCAATTCTTTAATTCTTTCTTTTAGCTGAGCATTCTTTCCTTCATATGTACAATTGAAACATCAAGTGAATCCCTTGTAACTTTATGAATAGATGATAATTTAGAAGGTAACATATCTCGAGTATCAATGGTAGACCGTAGTTTCCCTCTCTTACTCTTTGTAGTTCTCTCAAAAACTAATTTCTTAGATTCTTTATCAAAAGATGAATTTTGTACAAAAAATGTTTCTTCATTAGAAAATGTATCTTCCTAGATCATGACCAACGAAAGATGTTGTACATTTTCTCTAGATGATACTTCTACATTTGGGAAAATAATATTTTCAATGTCTACATCCAAATCCATGTTATCCAATAACAAATCATCTTCTGGAGCATGTGTTTCATCCCCTTCCTGCTGTGAAATAGTCTTTTTTCTTTTGAATTTTAATTTATGGGGATTCTCCATATTCCATTTAGGAGGGTTCCTCCCTAAGTTATTTCTATGCATTTTTCTTTTGTGGGATGTCCTTGGCTGAGGATTTGCCTTTGGTAAGGCACTTCTTTGAGAGACAATTGGTGACTAGAAATTATTCTCACTCGATGGTTTACCTCTTTCTTTATGGTGTTATGTAGTACTTATAATAGTCTCTATATCTCCAAAATATCTACCAGCTTCTTGATTATTTGGATCGTGGCTGTCATTTTCTTCTTTTTCGTTGACGGATGAATTTATAAGTGCAGGGCTGAGCCTAACTGAAAGAAAATGATTATAAAAAATATTATTATGGTTGAAAACATTTATTTACTTGGTGAATCTCATGGCATAATGATCGAAACAAGAAGCATATTCGTCTATTTTGGAAATTCCTCGGAGATAAATTTCACCAACTTTCCATGGGAGAGGTATGAATTGCGTTTTTTCTTTTTTCAGAGAAAGTATGGAACCAAAATTTATATTGTTTGGCTATCTCAATGATAAACAATTTATTAGATATATATTAAGGAAGGAAAATAGGTTTTTTGATAGAGAAGAAAACCCTGATGATATTGTAATTTTCCATTTTATCAAGAACTCCTTTTCCCTTCAGAAAATCCATTACTTCCAATGATAGTCGTGAAGTGTCTTCCCCAAATAAATTTTTTTTGAGTTTAGACACAAAATCAAAATATAAATCATAGAAATGATGGATGACTCTCTTCCTCCATAGATCTTGGTACCACATAGTCACATGGTCCACCTTTATTTTCACTCTACGGGCAATGTTTAAACCCTCAAAGGTATGACAATATGTGATAACAAATATCAAATAAGACAACATATAATTTTTTTTATCAGTCTTGAAATCAGTCAACAATGTAGTGATATCATTCGAAATAATCTTCACCTAGTCTAAGATAACATTTTTATGAACCACAAAATGTAGTATATATAATGCTAGTTGGGGAATAATTTCTGTAGAATCCTAGCCAATAATCCGATTAAATAACCCGCCAATTTCTTTATAAGGATTTTTTAAATAAATTACCTAAATTATGGATATATCTTCAGTCATTGATGTAGGGTCATGAAAATACTCTTGAATAAGCTGTATTCTATTGTTCCTACTTTTTAGGAAATTTCTAGCTTCATCCCCTTTATATACCAAGTTAGACTCTAGAAATTTCAGTATCTCTCTAAATGTTGAAGGTGCCAATGAAATAAGAGAACTACTTTTCAACATGATGACCCTTCTGTTTGGAATAATCTTATCGACACACGAGGTAACAATATCCTTTCATTCAAAAACTCCTAGAACACATCGCGCGAGAACTATTCCTGAGGTCCACACTTTGTTGTTCTCTTTACCCAAAAAATTTGAATAATACCAGTAGGAGCGGGACAAATGATTATTCTAGTTTTCTATTGCGAAAATATTCAAAGTATCCCCACAAAACAACTATTTTTTCATGGTTGTCTTTGTAGAGCTTGCCAAATTTTCTTGAAATATTTCTTTGCACAGTAAAATGATTTTGAGTTAGATTTATTTTTATAGAAGCATTAACTCAAAATAAATATCACTAGCCTCAGTATAAGCATCATTAATTAATGACCACATCAAAAATAAATTATTCGTTGAGTCTGTAGGGATAACAATAAATGTGTCATTGAAAAATGTCAAGGGACAACTAATGGCGGAGAATCGGGGTGGGGGACTAGTATGATGAGGCGGGTCCACAAGTCCGAAAGTCCACGAGTCCAAAAGTCTGAATGTATGAAATGAATAAGTGTTGGGAAATTTTGGGCGATCAGTGGAGAGAGTGGAGGTGCATCACATAGGTCTGTAAGTATGAAAGTACAAAAGTCTGTGGTGTAAAAACAATCTAGGTGTTAGACGGACTTATACATGGGTGAATGGAAGATAATACAAGTGTGAAGGTCCGCGACTCTGAAAGTATATGAACATAAAGAAACGACCAAGTATGGTAGTCTTATCAAAACTAATAAAGGGAAAAAAAAGAGAAAAAAGAAAAGGGGAAAAGGAAAGTATAGAAGGGGGAAAAGAAGAGGTAAGAAAAGAAACAAGAAAAATAGAAATAGGGGGGAAGCACAAAAGGGGTTCAACAAAACCCTGTGACAATAAGGAATACTAAATATCTTTGGGTAGTTCCTTAAAGTCCGCTTCAAAAAATAAAAGTAAATCATTTGAAAACATAGTTTTTGGGACATGGGGTTTGGATATTGATCTCAAATGAATTGAAACTATAAATGACTTCTCACACAACCTCTCTAGAGTTAAAAACCCAAATGCCCCTCCCTTGATTCCTCTTCCCATGATAAAGGAGATTTGAGTGGATAGAAATTCCCTAATTGATTCCTCTACAAATTTGAATGTAGATCTAGAAGATATTGATACCTTTAGAGACTCATCTCCAAAGGAAACCTTGAAGTATAATATTATATTAAGGAGAAAGGGAACTCTTGATTTCCCTGGGAAGGTGGGAGGGTGTTTGGGATTTTTGGATGAATGTGGATGAAAAGGTCATCATAGGAGAAGGAAATCCCTAATGTCTCTGGCTCAAAAGAAAGCATCCTCATAAATTAAAGTGGAAAATGTCTATCCTTGATAGGGGCCCTTAGAGAAAATTTCCCCAAAAGGGTTCAAAATGATTTTCACGACACTAAATAATAGAGGGATGGCCAACCCCTTGAAAAAACTATCCCTAAAAATATTGGTAGAGGTTACAAATCCTTCTATCGTTCTTTTGCAAGAAATTATTATTGATGGGGAGAAAACTTCCTAGGAAATTTAAAAAATTCTAGGTAGCTAGGAATTTACTTTCATTGATTCTATTGGAAGGTTGGGGGGGATTAGTAGTTGGAAGAAATGATCTTTTAATTTTGGCAAATCCTAGGATTTTACAATATTTCTAAGGACTATTATGTTCTCTCTGGTTCCTGGGAAATAAATTACTCTATTGAATGTATATGGACGATTTATGGATAGAATAGAGTAATGGGATAAGTTATTCCACATGGATATGCTACAATATAGGTTATTTGTGGTGGGATGGTAATTAACCTTTATTTTTGAAGCCTCAAAGGTATGAGGACCAATTGAATAAGTGGACTATCTTTCTAGTTATTTTATTAACAAGTTCGAAGAAGTAGGACTATTGAATGTCGAGCCTACCAAATTATCCCCAACCTGGATGAAGAAGAGACTATGATAGGCTCACATTTCAAAGAGGCTTGATCAATTCTTGATTTCTGAATCTTTCTTTGATGGTGATATATTCTAACCACAACCCAGTCATATTGAAAATAGGCCTTGTCCAAGAGAAGCTTGCTAGTCCTTTCAAGATGAATCTTGAATCAATAAAAGATGAGGATTTTATAATCAATATTAAAGAGGTATTGGAGCCTTACAATGGAGATTTAAGAGAGCCTACTTCTATAGATTTCCACCAAAATTTGAAAAAATCAAAGAGGTAGCTATGCAATGGGCCAAAGTAAAGAAGCAAAAGGATGATTCAACCCTTAAGGAGGTGGAGGAAGCCTTGGAATTTCATTAAAACAATGAAGGATTTTGTTTCTAAGTAAGGAATATAAATAAGAGGTTAAATAATTGGAAGACAAAAAGAGACAAATCCTCCTACAAAAAGAGAAAGAATGGATTCTTAAAAGCATAGCTTTATGGCTCTAGGAAGGAGATGAAAATGCAATTTTTTGATAGAAACACCAACTATAGGAGGAATATCAATTTATTATGGAGAATAGAAAAGGAACATGGCACATGGGCACTAAAATTCAAGGATATTGATATAGAAGGAGTAAATTACTTGTCATCCCTATTCAAGGAAGACTCTCATTCCATTATAGAAGAGGTAATTAAATTGTCAAATTCCTTTCCAAGTTTTGTCAATCTTGAAGACACTAATGCTTTGATGGATGCTTTTACACAACCTTTCTTGCTCTTATTCCTTAGGATGAAAATCCAACATCCTTTGGGAAATTCAAGGAAATCTCCTTATGCAATTGTATATACAAAATCATCTCCAAGGTAATTGCAAGAAGATTAAAAAGGATCCTATTAGGGAAAAACTATAATCCCTAATAGGATCCTTATATAGAGTGACTGAAATGATAATAAACCTACAAAAACCAATGTTGGAGTTACTTCAAACACACCTAGGATTTATTTTTCCTAAGGATTTTCCTTGTTTATTTGTCATAATTAGTCATTATCTAGTCTCCCGTATTTTAAGAGAGAATATTCCCCCTGAAGAATGTTCTCTTTCAATTGACACTTCAGTTTGACTAGTTGAGTTGAGTTTAGATGTTGCATTGGGATCATCACCATGCTAATTCGACCTTTCCTTGGGATCATCACTAAACTAGCACATTAGCCTTGATTCCCTGAGTTAAATCCTCACTACTCTCTGTTCAGTCAGTTAACTTAAGACTAGTTGACTAGTTAACTCAGCTAGGTGGCAGTTTACTCCCGTAACTGCCTGAGAGACTAGACTAGGTGGCAGTTCACTCCCATAAATGCTGGTGTGTGTCTAGATAACTCTATACCACCACTATGGTGCATTGGTTCACCTCCAGTGCTAACTCATTGATCTATACAAAGTATATCATGTGTAAATTATTTATTAGTCACAACGGTTAATGAGAATTCTTTCATTCTTTCTCTCCTTCTTCTTATTTCTCCAATTCTCTCCACAAACATGTGTATTATTGTTTAGATAGATCTATTATGTGCAGGTTCAACACATTTACATGGTATCAGAGCCGAAGGACTACTAAGAAAAAACTACACCAAAATGTTTTGTAGGTACAAAAGATTGAAGACAGCGGAAAGATGGAATTCCAAAAAGAATTCATTCTTACACCTTACAACTATTTTTCATGGAAGGAGAAAACATCCATACATCTATGATCCAGAGGGTTGTACAGGTTAACCATGAATATAGATATAGAGCCGACATCAGCCATAGAAAAATCCAAGTACTTAAATCGCATGGATGAGGCACTCAGAACAATTTGTAGTCTTATTTCTCTCGATCTCCTTTTTCATATATCTTCCTGTAAGACTCCCGATGAAGCCTGGACCATATTGGAAGGGCTCTTTGGAAAACATGATGAGATGAGGAGACACATTATGGAGGTGGAACTGCTTACATTGGATCCAAAAAGTTTCGAGAATATCCAAGATTTCTTTCCAAAATTCAAGGATTTACTGTTGCAACTCAAAGCTTGCGGGGTTGACAAATTGAAGGAGGAGAAACAAATGGTTTTCACCATTCTCTCCAGGCTTGGTCCTGAATTCTATGTATTTGTATCTACATTCCATACTGTCAGATTCGCCTCTAGAGCCATCTGGAAGATGCCTTTTCTAGAGGACTTTATCGAATCCCTGACACAATAGCAAACCAAGCTCATCAACATGGGCACAATCAACGGCCCAAGGGTGCATGCACTCACTGTGCATGATGGAAGCCACAAATATCATAAATCTAAATCTAAATATAAACAGAAAGCTCATGCACATCCGAAGAAGGAAGCGTACACAAAACCTTTCATCGATACCTCTGGATCCAAAGGAGAAAAAGGAAGAAAAGTGGAGAAATGCACATACTATCACAAAGGATTCCATTCGAAATCCGCATGCATGAAAAAAAAAATATATTTGATGTCTCAAATATTTCAGCAAAACAACCTTGGAGATCACATCCCTGAGGGTGCAAAAAAGAAGAATCCAGAAGATCCGAATTCCAAGAAAGCCAATTCTAGCCATGCCTTGATTGCAATCAACTCCTCTCCCGACGCTTAGATCGTAGATTCAGGAGCATCACATCACATGGTTACATTAGAAGTAGTCTATTCATCTTTGGATGAATGCAAAGGCCCTCCTATTCTAATGGGGGACAACTCTTCTGTTGAAGTCATCGGCAAAGGAAGGCTTGAAATCACCAAAAAAAGTTTTGAGAATGTGTTGCATGTTCCCAAGCTTTCTGTCAACCTTCTCTCCGTGTATTAGATGAAGAATTCTGGGATTGGAAAGAAAGTCATATTCACACCAAATTCTGTGGACATCTATGACATGCAAACCAACTCCAGGGTTGCTACCGGTGATGTAAATCATCAGTCTAGATTGTATACATTTTGTGAATTCATTGAACCTGATTATGCTTTACTGCTTACTCATGCTGATGAAAGTAGTAGGATATGGCACAAAAGGTTTGGACATTTGAATTTCAGATACATGCAACAAATTAGCAAGAAAATATTAGTTGATGGTCTACCAGACATCCATTTCTCCAAGGGAGTATGTGAGGGATGTGTTCTCCGAAAACAACCTCAAGAGAAATTCGACAAGGGAAAGTCTCAATGAGCTTCCACACCTTTAGATCTGATCCACAATGATCTCATGGGTCCTTTTCCACATCCATCGATCAAAAAATCAAGGTTTGTTCTCATTCTTTTTGACGATTTCTCACGTTTTACATGGATCGACTTTCTTAGGCACAAATTTGAGGTCTTTCAACACCTCAAAGATTTGGTTGAGACACAGTCTGGAAAGAGGATCAAAGTCCTATGAAATGATAACGAGGGAGAGTATGTGAATCATGAGATCCATAATATTTTCCATGAGGCAGGGATTCAGTTGCAACACACAGTTCTCTATACTCCACATCAAAATGGAGTTGCTGAGCTGAAAAATAGATCTCTAAAGGAGATGTCATCTTGCATGTTGCATGCAAAGGGACGAAGCACTTAACTATACAATATACATCCAAAATAGATGTCCCCATAGATCTGTCAAGGATAAGACCCCCTATGAGGCTTGGAGCAGCCTCAAACCAGAAGTGACCCACTTCTGCATTTTTGGTTCACGTGCATGGGCCCAGATTCCCTCTAAAAAGAGGAAGGCACTTGATCCATAGATCACTGAGTGCATTTTTGTTGGATACCCTGATGGTGTGAAGGGATATCGACTTATTGATCTTTCCTTGGATCGACTCATCATTGAGCATAGTGTCCAATTCAAGGAAAGTGTCTCGCATGTACCTCAACAACCGCATGCAGACATCTTCACTCTTCCACCTGTCCGAGATGATGAGCATGCACATGCTGAATCTTCTTCAGATGAGAGTTGTGATTTAGAGGACTCAGATGATTTAGATTCATATTCAGAGTCAGTGCATTCATATGCAGATTCAAAGCATCCAGATACAAATGCAGAGCCAGACCAGAGGCCCAAGTGGGCACAAACTACTCTTCAGGATGTAGGGGATCTCGTTGGCGATCCAGTCGATACTAGGAGGAATCGATCTAATTTTGAGGAGCCTCCTATTGCACTCACTGCCACTGAACCATTGCCTTCCAGGCATCTTTTCTTGCTTCATTCTTCAGATCCATAGTATTATGGCGAGGCTGCTAGAAATCCCTTTTGGGAATCTGCCATGCAGGAGGAGTACAACTCCCTCCTCGAGAACCAGCCTTGGGATCTGGTTCCCCTTCATTCTAGGAGGAAACTTGTCAGATGAAGATGGGTCTATAGGATCAAGAGTGCAGTGGATGGACAGATCAATAGATACAAATCCAGGCTTGTCACCAAAGGATTTTAGCAGGTTCATGGTATTGACTATGATGAGACCTTCACTCCAGTAGTGAAGATGGATTCCATATGATTGACACTTACCATTGTGGAAACCAAGGGATGGGAAGTCCATCAAATGGATGTGAAGAATGCATTTATTCATGGTGATCTCTTTGAGGAGATCTACATGGAGCATCCCCAGGGATTTATGCTGGACTCATCTTTGGTCTGTTAACTGAAGAAGTCACTTTATGGACTCAAGCAGGCTCCAAGGGTATGGTATGCCAAGATGGATTCCTACCTGTTGTCATAGAAATTTGTACATTATAAATCAGACCCAAATGTATACATGCTTAGGATGGCTGATTCACTTCTACTTTTAGTTCTGTATGTCGATGATTTGCTGATCATCGGGTGCTTGACTTCAACAATTTCTAAAGTCAAGAGGATTCCACATGACATGTTTTTGATGATGGAAATGGGTCCACTACACTTCTTCCTTAGACTCAATATCAGTTACGATGCATCAGGCATCAAATTGTCTCAAGACAAGTATGCATTAGATCTCCTTGAGAGATTTCACATGACAGACTGCAAGTTTGCTCTGACTCCTTTCCTATCAGGAGTCAAACTTGAGGATGGCGGGGAGACTCCACTGGTTGACAAAACACTGTACAAAAAACTAGTGGTGAGCTTGTTGTATCTCACACACTCCAGACCAAACCTCTCATATGTAGTTGGCAAAGTTTCTAGGTTCATGCAGGAGTCGCATGAGCTACATTGGAAAGCTACAAATCATATCCTTTGTTACGTACAAGACACCATCACCTTTGGGATTCATTATGCAGCAGAATCTACATTAGATCTCATTGGGTTTACTGATTCCGACTGGGCTGGCAATAGCATGGATCGCAAGTCCACATCTGGTTACTCACTCAGTATTGGTTCTGAGCCTATCTGTTGGTCGAGCAAGAAGCAAGCTGCCATTGCTCTATCTTCAGTTGAGGTAGAGTACAGAGGGGTAGTCAACATAACCATTCAGGCTATGTGGCTACAACATTTTCTCACTGAGTTGGGAATTCAGTTTCATCGGTCGATCGTCATCTAGTGTGACAAGCAGAGCACTCTAAAGTTCTACAGAGATCCATTTCAGAGGTAGTGGACAAAGCACATCGAGATCGACTTGCACTACATCTGGATCATAGTACATGAGGGGATCATTGAATTATAGTTCTATCCTTCAGCAGAACAAATGACATACATCTTCACCAAGACCTTCACTGAGCAAAAGTTCCATTCTCTGCGAAGTCGTCTTGGAGTGAAGGACACAGTTGCCTAGAAACTGTAGTTCTTTTTTTTACATACATTGTACCTTGAGGGGGGGTTTTTCCCATGAGGTTTTCCCTCTTTCCTCACTTTATTTTTAGTGTATCTTTTGTACTTGGGTACCTAACATGGCCTCATTGTCGGGACCCAATATTTATTTTCACCATAGTGATGTTCAGGGGGGGTGTTGGAGTTACTTCACACACACCTAGGATTTATTTTTCCTAAGGATTTTCCTTGTTTATTAGTCATAATTAGTCATTATCCAATCTCCTATATTTTAAGAGAGAATATTCCACCTGGAGAATATTCTCTTTCAGTTGACACTTCAGTTTGACTAGTTGAGTTGAGTTTAGATGTTGCATTGGGATCATAACCATGCAACATTGGGATCATCAACATGATAATTCGACCTTGCCGTGGGATCATCACCAAACTGGCACATTAGCCTTGATTCCCTGAGTTAACTCCTCACTACTCTCTGTTCAGTCAGTTAACTGAAGACTAGTTGACTAGTTAACTCAACTAGGAAGCAGTTCATTCCGTAACTTCCTGAGAGACTAGACTAGGTGGTAGTTCACTCCCATAATTGCTGGTGTGTGTCCAGATCACTCTAGACCACCACTATGGTGCATTGGTTCACCTCGAGTGTGAACTCATTGAGCTATACAGATTATATCATGTGTAAATTATTCATTATTCACAACGGTTAATGAGAATTCTTTCATTCTTTCTCTCCTTCTTTTTCTTTCTCCAATTCTCTCTGCAAACGTGTGTATTATTGTTTAGCTATATCTATTATATGCAGATTCAACACATTTACAACCAACAATATCTTTGTTGTGTATTACTAAGAAGCAAAAGATACTCATTACACAAATGTTTCCTTACCAATTGGTAGAATTAGATCTTGGCTCAAAATACTTATCTTTTCATTTGAATCCAAATACGAAAAAAAAAATTATTATTGGAAAAGGTTCATGGCCAAAGTGGAAAAAATGGTTAATTCATGGCGTAATTGGTGGATTTCATGAGGGTGATGGTTATTTCTAATCAAAGTTGTGTTTGAATCAATTCCAATGTATTTGATGTTGCTTCTATTGATTTGTAAAGGAGTTCTAGAAATTATAAGGCAATTATGCTATAGATTCCTCTGGTCCAAGAAGCAAGAGAAAAGAGGTTTTTCTTTGTATTTGTGGAAGAATTTATCACTACCAAAAGAAAAAAGTGGTTGGGGTCTTACAAAAGTAGATTCCGGAGCAAGTTTGGACAGATCATTCGACATACGAGGAGCATTAGGGATTAGATTGTAAAGTGTGCTAAACTGGGAATAAACCAAGTCCAAATACTATGCATGGCTAATAGCCTTCTGCTCATTAACTACGTTTCCCATATCAACATCGCGGGCGATGGGAGGAATGAGTGACTTTGTAAACCAATCTATGAGGAGTTGGTCCAAAATTGGAGCTTTAATAAACTATCTCTATCGTCTCCACTCATGAATATGATCACAAATGTGGGTGGAAGAGAATTGTTGGAGAGAGGTCAAAAGTTTTGTACCGGTCCTGTACCATATAGGAAACTAAAAATGCATTAGGAAATCCATGGAAAGAGAGTTAAAGTTGACAAAATAGTTACGCGATAGTTCAATGTACCAGTTTGTTGCTGCACCTGTAAGTGTTCTCTGAAAAAGTATAAGATGAATGGAATCATCCATAAAAGAGTTGGAAGAAAACCATAAGTGGACATTCATAACATGATTGTTAGGATCTTCCCCAGGTTTTCCATCAAATTTTGGAATGTTGGATGGTAATTTGGCAGGGATGGTGGGCCAAAACGGGGCATGAAGGATGGGATCGTTTATTAAACACGACAGATATAGCATATATAATGTAGCCAAGAACAGTAGTTGTTGATTATATTGTTGATACTAGTGATAACCATATTGCGTGGGAACACCAGTAAGATTGTATCCAGGTTGTGGTGAGACGAAAAAACTAGATGGTCCTCCCATATAAGGTGTTTGTCCAGGTTGTCCACTTATGTAAGGTGGTTGTCCTACTTGTCCACCCATGTACTGTGATTAAACAGATGGGCCTCCTACATACTACAGTTGACTTGTTGGTCCCCCTCTGTATGGTGGTGTAAGGGACTATTACATTTGAATCATGGAGTTTACAGATTGATAGGGCATAGTTCCTTGTAAAGGAATGCCCGTACGATTGGGTTGAGTCCATAAAGGATTCACAAATCCTAGATATGGATGTCCAGGATATAGAACAAATGTAGTATGGATATAAGGATTTGTAGGAGTGGTTTTCCCCCATTCTTGTTGATGCAAAAACCATTTAGGTTTCCCCCCAGTAAAAATTTTCCCTGCAATGATAGGTTGCCCACCAACTGGAAATTGGCCTCCCATTGAAGATTGACCTCCAATGTAGGGAGTACTAATTTGTGATGTGTGAGATGGATTTTGAGGCATTTGTGTAACCATGGTTCTGTGAACGAATTGACTATTTCCCATTTGACCTATGGGATGACTAAGTAAAGCACTTGGCGTGTGCACGTGTGGAAAATATGAAATAGAAAAATTACCTTACTCATGTGCAAGATGAGATGAATGTTCAAGTGGCTGAATTAGGGTTACCTGGGTCACCGATGTTTTCGATAAAGAATAAGAAATAGAATTATCAACTACGGGAGTTGTGGAAAAAGATGAATTCCCATGTCTTTCAGGAAAACCAATAATCAGTGGGTTCATGCCAAAAGATGGTGTGGTGGTTGAACCAAGCGGTAAATAGTAAGAATAATAAGGATCATCACATCTTGTGGATAGTGGATCAAAGAGTGGTTGGCCAACTAGATCAATAAATGGAGGATTCACAAAAGATTCCAAGCTTTCTACGAAGGTTGGGACCAGTTCTTTAATGCGATGGCCACTTTCAGGAGCAATGCTCCCAGTGTCAAAAGTGCAATCTACGATTACTGCCTCGTAATAAATATTATGTTGTGGTTCCTGAGTTTTAGGTTCCATACCTTGTATATTTTGAAAAATCAAATCCCGAGGCCGACTATGAGAAAAAAATAAACACACTCGTATGAAAACTAAAAGAAATCAACCAAGCAACACTAGATTTAAGGATCTTCTGAAGACAGAATATCAATCCACCAACGAAGAAGTGAGAAGCAGTTACCCCGACCTCCACATAACAACCCTTCTCGGTGAAATCAACCCTCTCTTTCGCGGGATCACCCTCCAAGGGTACTAAGAGTGTGATACGATGTCTACCCCAGGTACTGTGGGAATTCCCTACAGTCACCTTTGTAGATACCTAGGAAAGGCCACTAATGTTACCAACTCACAGTCAGCCTCTGGGGGGTACAGTCGATAGTCAGGACCGAACGTATGAGCAGGATATCAAAGTCTAAAAAAATTCAAGAGAACTAAAGACAAGTGGACCGGTAGGACACCAGATGACACCAAATGGATTCATAGTTCACGAAGCACCAAGACCAAATGAAACCAGTGGTTTCTCAAGAATAGCCCCCAATATATGATCTTTCTTCTACAATTGGTTAAGCTTTGGAGGGGCAATCTTCGCTTCTCTCTCGCACACAACCTCATGTTTATCCCCTGTGTGAAAGGGGGTTCCTGGCTATGCTTATATGAAAGTTGGATTTAAACTCTCTTTAGTGTTCTACAGTCTCTTTAGTAGTCTTGGACAATTTACTCACTTCACCTAGTCCAAAGACCCTAATCCTAAGCTAATGTTGGTGTGATAAAAAAAAAAATATTCGAGTTGATTTTATTAGTGCATGGTTGATTTGAATGGATTTTAAATCAAAGGGTTCATGGATATGAAGCTGATGATGTGTAAGAGACTCAAATCCAATAGAATGCAAAAGAATGATATGTAGTTTTTTCTTTCGATGAATTCTATGTATGGGAAGGAGAAGCATTCTATTCTTCTTAATCACATGCAAACACTCAAAACAATGCAAATTTCAATTTATGGGATCAATACGATGCCAAACGTCCAAGAAAATGTTTACGAAAACTGAAATGCACATGAAAAAATAGCTCTTTTTCCAAACACAAACCAAAACAAACTTCCTAATGAATGAAAAATTTCTTCATTTGATTAACTATGCAAGGAGATATGCAAACATTTCTCTTTTTAACTTTTAGATGAAAGAGATCTAAGTTTGATACAAAGAACTAAGAAGCAAAAAACAAATAAAACAAGGCACACTCAAAGTGATGAGAACTGCAAGAAAACAAGTAGGATATAACCTATTCAATCACTAACTCAATGATGCAAAAGATAGTCAAAGGTGTTCAAAGTTCTATGAGCAAAAAGCTCTGCAAGATTAGACTGATAAAAACTGAGTAGAAAAGGGAAGAAATCACTAGAAAAGGAGACTAACGCTCTTGTTTCCAAGGGAAAAGAGCATTGTAGCGCTTTGATATACACTATAGGGGAGCGTTGATTGTAGATCAATGCTATGATATAGGGTACAAAGGAGCACTACCCTTCCCAGAAACTTAGAACATAGGCTTAAAACTCAAAAAAATTTACCCATAATTTCGAGAACTTTGTGAAATTGTTAATGAGAAAGGGAGAAAGAGAAATAGATTAGAAACAAATAATAAAAATTATCTAAAGGTGGGAAAAAGGCAGAGACGATCCAAGGAAAGACAAGTCAATTTCCTTCCCAAGTGGAGTCGCCAATTTCTGTTATGGAATAATTCCTCTGTGGATAGGTGAATTATCCCTTGGATTCTAGACCCCTAATACCAAGATAGAAACATACAAATGGACACTAACATCCCTTGGAATTCAATTTTAAACTAATCAAGAAGAGAAAGAGAAGGAATAAAATGTAATGCACATTATTCCATAGTTCTTCCTCGCTGCTCCCAATCTGAGCTTGATCTCCAAACTCTTCATCACCACTTGATCCCTGCAATGCAATGGACAAAAAAAGACAAAGAGATCCTACTCTACAAGATTAAAATAATCAAATTCATCTATCAAGATCGACAAACACATGAAACAATACACAATATTGAAGGGAATAGCCCAAGTAATATTGATGACAACTTTAAAGAGATACTTACAATCATGGATGGTGTTGCAACAACCTCCCCAAGTCCTCCTCGTCCAACCCTTGCACGATGCTCCCAAGATCATAAGTTTGATATTCAAAATCTTTCCTCATTCATCCATGGAAAGCCCTCATTATATAGGATTTGGAGGCTTAACCACCATGGATAAGATCACTCATAAGATCCACTAAAAAGGGATCTCCAAGATTTTTAGGGAGAAAATATCTCTTCAAGGATTTTAGGGAGAAAATATCTCTCAAGGATTTTAAGGAGGAAATATCTCTCAAGATCCACCAAATTAGGATTTTGGTTTGAGAAAATATCTCAACCATCCATGAGCTTCTCAACCTCTCCTTAAAAATAGGAAACTAAATGTGAAGTCGATTCTCACACTAAATTAATTTTCTATTATGAATATTAATAATTAATCTATGTGCACATAGTATTTTGACCTTCATATACTATATTTTTCCTCCACATTGAGTAGGGATTGTGACAAATGTTCTTTCATGGTGTCAGTGTATGTGACACTTTCATGACACTTGTGACACTTAGGGTGAGATACTTAAGTGTGGCTTTTTGGTGTGTAACATTCCCCTCTATAAGAATAATTTTCTTCAGGAAGGGTTGGTCAACCCTTCCCCAAGATCCCCCTCTCACAAAAATGTTTATTGAGGAATCATTAGGAAACCATTCCATTGGATATCCCATGAATCAAATACCATCCTTTAGGAAGGGTGGAATAAAATTTCTATATGTCCCCCCCTACATGAGAATACCATAATTAAGGAAGGGCTAGTCAATGCTTCTCTATGATCCCTCTCCATGAGAATACGATGTTGGAGGAAGGGTTGATTGACTCTTCCCAAAGATCCCAATTATTTGAAAACATTACACAAGGAAGGATTGGCCAACCCTTCCACTAGATTCAACTTAACACGAATACCATCCTTTAGGAAGTGTCAATTGACTCTTCTCCATGTCATGGGATGTTCACACATTGAAATTGTGACATATCATGCGCATTCATGAAATATTAGAGAATACCCCTAGTTTAACTAGATATTGATAAATATGTCCCAAAATATTTTTGTTGAAACCCCCTCCCAATACATATATAAAAAAAATCCCTTATTTTTACTAAATGCCCATTTTTATACCCCACAATACCTATAAAACCCCCTATACCCCACATCCACCCCCCCCAATATCTACAATATATTGATGTTATTTTTCCTAATTTAAAAACTCCCTTTATGAATGAATGTGATAAGACAATGGTCAACAAGGTGAAGCCCCCATGCTCCATGTACCCCTCCTTGAGAATATTTATCTAGAGGAAGGGTTGGTTAACCTTTCCAATGGATACCCTGTGATTTCAATACCATCCTTGAGGAAGGGCTAACCATCCCTTCTCTGTGCTCTCCCTCCATCAGACAACCATGCTAGAGGAAGGGTTTGTTGGCCTTGCCTTGGGATCCACCTTATGAAAAAATAAATAATGAAAAAGGGTCAACTAAATTTTTCACTAGACACCCCTCAACTCAAATACCATCCTTTAAGAAGTCTTGACTGACCCTTATCCATGCTCCCTATCCATGAGAATACTATGCTCGAAGAAGGGTTAGCTGAAACTTCCATTGGATACATAGGAGTGTAAATACATCATTAAGGAAAGTTCAATATTACCTTATTTTTTCTCCCCTTACATTTTGATATTATGTTAAAGGAAGGGTCAATCAACCCTTCCTTGGTATCCCCCTTGTTGGAAAACTTTGCTTGAGGAAGGGTCAATTGGCACTCCCTCTAGATACCCTTCAACATGACTATATTTCTTCAAGAAGGTTAAACTAACCCTTCTCCATGATAACCCTACATGACATGGATATCACATGATTTGAATACCATCATTGAGAAAAGGTTCATCTTATCCTTCACCATGCTCCCTCTCTATGAAAATACCAAGATGGTGGAAGGGTGAGATGACCCTTCCACTATATATGTCACAAGATGAATATTGTCCTTGAACCAACCCTTCTCTATTGTCATCTTCATGAGAATTCTATGATAAAGGAAGGTTTGGATGAAATTTCCCATTATCCCCCCTATGATAATTATTTTCTTAAAAAAGGGTTATCTGACCATTAAACTAGATACACCTTTACCTGAATAACATCCTTCAAGAAGGGTTGGAAAACCCTTCCACTAGATAAATATTGATGTGAATACCATCCTTCAACAAAAGTTGGTCAACCCTTCTCCATGCTCCCACTCCATGAGAATAATTTGGTTGAGGAAAGGTCGACTAACCCTTCCTAAGGATCCTTCTTACACCAAAACTTGGATTGAGGAATGGTTTGTTGATCCTTTCACTAAATACCTAGTGGCTTAAATACCATCCTTGAGGAAGTGTTAGCTGAACCTTATTCATACTAGCCATCCATGAGAATACCATAATTTGTAACTAACCAAACATTTTCATGAAATTGTAATAAATGCATCCAATAACCCAAATAAGTCATCTTTTGAAATATTCATTCATAAAGCTAAATGCATAGACTGCATTGACATTGACATTGGAAAGAATGGATAGTTATCAAAATTGTTATCGGAATCATGCAACATATAAGTAAAATGTGAATTTTACTCTTGAAAATGGAACTTCTTATTACTATTGTTTTGGTCCTAAACAATTCCATTATATATAGACATTCTAATATGTGGATTCAAAAGGTGATTTTAGTTCGCTTGATTGATTTCCAATACTTAAGATATCTATTTCTAATAGTTTAGATGTTGGTTCCCAATACAAGAGATGTTGGTTTCCAATTTTTTTTTGGTAACATTGAATGAGAGTAATAAAAGTGTTTTTCTTGCTATGAGTTTAGAATTTTTTTATTAGATAAATTAAAATGATTTCAATGCACAAACTTAAAAATATTTATGAAAGTATATAAATTCAAAACTTAAAATTTTTGCCAATGGATTTTCTTGAAATCCTTGCAAGTTTGATAGATGTAAATATATGCAGTGATTGTTGAAATGTTTTTGGAAATTACTATAACTTTACTTCAACAAGTGTCCATGGATGTCCACATGAAGAGAACTTTTGGTGATGTTTGAAACTTTGATGTGGTAAAATTAAAAAATAAAATAAAATATGCAACAAATTCTAGGAAAGTGCTACATAGCTTGTAGGATTAAAGTTTTTAGAAGGTGCTACAAAGTTATTTTCTCACCTGATCAAGATGAATTTCATCTTAAAAGGGATGTAAATTGAAATTTTCAGTCAAATCAACATTTTTCAAGAAATTTTCAGAGTGTGGAAACTTTTGAAAATTATCAATCTAGGAAGAATGACAATTGAAGCTAATGCATAGAAAGCCAAAAAAATGAAACAAAAAACAATATTTTACAACTTTAAAGGCACCAAAACTTTCAAGATCAAGAAAAATAATTTAAGTTAATCCAAGAAGATCAGGAATGATGATTGTTATCACCATTTGTTTTCACTCCTAGCCTAAAAGGATAAGGCTTACCAATATGCACCATCATAATCCAAGTATCACTTGTCATACATACTTTCAGACCATTTTCCCTAGCATAAATTAGGAAAACACTTTTCCTAATGTTATTTTCACTTAATTAAAGAAATAATCCCCTTATATTCTTTTTCCCCTCTAATTTTATTCAAATTAAAGGTAAAAATCAATTAGTGGATAATAATTGATTCGGTCAAATAATATATTTTATTATTTTGACCATATCAAGGATAACCACTATTTTCCTATAAAATAAGGAGTTTCATTCCATTTCCATGTATTTTTCTGTATTCATAATTTATTTTTCTTGATCTCTATTTCATGGAATTTATTTACTTGTTGTGGGTTCTTTTTAGGACCTACATTCTCATTTAGTTTGTCAATTTATTGAGTGGTTTAAAATCCCCATTAAACCCTAGGAATTGAAGAAAAAAATCCCAGGGGGTTTTGATCTCTTTTTCTCAAGGGTTTTTTTAGGGTTTGGATCCCTATTTGTTGCTACAAATAGGCTGTAGATTTACCATTTTTTTTTTTTCTTTACATTAGTTTCTTTCCTTTAATTGCATCCCATTTATAGTGCATTCACAGTGCATTTCGAAAGACAAAAATAAGCATATAGGGTAGGATATTTGTTTGGTTTCATTGATTTTTTTTCTTTTTCTATTTGTTAAAAAATTGGCTGATTTTAAATTGTTGTTATAGAACCCTAAATTAGATTTCATTTGCATAAAAAAACCTTAGTGAAAGTAAGACCTCTTCAGACCCTTCTTTTCCTTGCCAATAAGGCTTTAGCATTGCAAGTCTAGCTTCTTCTTCTAAAACAAAGTTTGTCTATTTGTGATGTATTTTCTTGCATACAACACCTGTTCTATTATTCAAGTAGAAATTTCAAAACCTAATACATTTGAATTGGTTTCTTGTTTAAGTAGTTATTTC
The DNA here is from genome assembly GCA_009831015.1 of Picea engelmannii. Classification (NCBI taxonomy): domain Eukaryota; kingdom Viridiplantae; phylum Streptophyta; class Pinopsida; order Pinales; family Pinaceae; genus Picea; species Picea engelmannii. Next base: position 684,044 of record ML792164.1, on the reverse strand, counting down.
ATGCACTTTCTTTTAAATTGTTCATTTTTCAACATCTATTTTTAAATAAGAAAATTAACTTCAACATTCAAACCAAACATGAACACATTTACATCAACAAAAAAACACAACAAGACTTTGAACTTAGCCTTTGAAAACCATTTCTCCCCGAAAGAGATAGTATCATAGGAGGAAAGGTGTTTGAACTGAGTTCCCTTGAAGGCTTGCTCTCATATCCATTAGACGAAGTTGGGTCCCCCACCTTGACCCATACTCTAGTTCTAGCTCCTCAGAGTCTAAACCACTATCCTTGTTGTAAGGTACTGGCATATTGAATTCTCACCATCTACTTCCTTCACTAGGACTATCCCCTTGTAGTTACCCCATGGTCGGAACCACCCCAACATCCTTTCCTCTTATGGTTGGATTGAGTATCCCTAACCTTAACCAGTTGATCAATGATCCTAGACATCATGATCCCAACTAGCCTCCCATGCCCACCAAGTTTCCCTTTGACATCCCCAATTTTGAGGGAAAGCAAGGAGAAGACCCATGAACCATGTGATGTCCTTTCACTTATGGTTTTCATAAAAATCCATCATGGAGGAATCCAATAGACTTTGTCTTTTCCAAAGGAACTTGATGGGTGCCACTGCAAAGTGGTACATAGACCAACTAAGGAACTCTCACCATACTTTCAAGTCCATAGAAAAGATGTTCCTCGCCTTATTCCAGTTACCTATTTACCATGAATTGGGGATTGAAATCCTTACCACATGTCACCAGACCACCGCTACCCACTTCTTAGACCACATCCATGACTGGATTAGATGGAATGGCTTGTGGAAAGCCAAGCTCGATGGCATTTTCCTAAAGGATTTATTTCTTAAGTCCCTCTTTATCCCATTTCCAAAGATGTTACCATGAAATTTCCTCAAAATGAGGAAGATGCCATACATAAATCCCAATAGCATGACTTTATCTATGCTCATTCTGGGTATATGTATGTCATCATCTCTGATGCCCCTCATTCCCGATCAGGTGACTCAGCCACTTTAGGCACCTAGCATGTAGTTGATGGTCTCTATGGCTCTATCTCTTCAACATATTCACCACCACCACCACCCGAACCTAGTGTATATGCCTCTCCTTATGGTGGGTCCCCCACACCTTATGGATACATGACCCCACCCTAGGACTAATCACATGCCTCATCTCAGATGAGCACAAGTACATCTTACCCTATACCAAATTTCCATCCGCATCACCATGGTCAGAGTGACGTATGTGAAAATTCCTCTTGTGGGGATACCACCAATCTTTACTACCCTTTTCCTAGTCCACCACCAACCACATCTACCCCACCTATAGGTGTTCCCCCTATCCATTCTAGTCCACTTGCACCTCCTCCATAAGGACAAGTGGATTCAAAACAAAACACTCCCCTTCTTCCAAACTAGAATAGGAGGTGTTGTTCCTGAGTTTATACTTTAAGGCTCTAAAGTATACCATCAAGGCATCCGGAAAAAGTAGAGAGAATTAAGGGGTAAGGTATTGGTTTTACGAAAGGAAAATCAAGGTTGGTTTCTTAACTGTCTCTGTCTAGCTTCCCATTGTTCTTGGATGCTAATATCTCTCTCAATTACTGCCCATGAACATTCTAACTCGACCCGAGTGTTTGTTGTCTGTAAGATGGTGTTAAATAAGTTCAAAGTGATACTAGTTTGATCTGTAAGGCCGGGTTCTATATTAGGCTGTCTAGTGGGCACAATCATGAGAGATAAAGGTTAAAAAGTCTCAAACTTTGTTTTTAAAATCGCTATTTCTGTTTTGAATTATAAAAGAAAACTTTTCAGACTTAGAATAATAACATAACAGTTTTAGAGGCCGCTTCCTATGCCTGAGTTAACTTCGAAAATCATGAAGTGATGGTCCAGAGGAAAAACATAAAGATGTTGAATAATGTGAGGCATCAATAATGGAAGAATCTCGCATTACAACAGGAGAAGAAAAAGGACAAGAGGTCTCTAATGAAGTACAAAATGAAGTAATCTAAATAATTCGTAGGTCTTAAACTTACTGATAGCAAGTTCAGAGGAAAAACTATAAACCACTAGATAACTAGATAACTATTAACCACAACAAGTGTTAGACTAAGTTGCAGTTAGACATTCATTAGAAATACACGAGTGAAAAGTGTTGAAAACGAAAGTAAAGAGGAACACATAACTCAGGGTCGACAAAATTTGGAATCTCCTTTTGTATTATATTTTATCACAGTAAATGAGAAAACTTCTCTGGTACAATCGGCTGCAAAAAATCCTGTTCTTAGTCTTGTGAAAATATATTTATACAAAGTCACCCCTTTTGACAGTTGGTGATTTGCTAACTTCTAGGGGCTAACGGTTACAAGAATGCAAAATCTTGAACAATTTTCATGGTCATCATTAATTTCTGTGTAATCTCAATGATACGAGATTTCAAAATGACACTTCATTGTTTTTTTGAAGTATCTCCTTCTTTCAATCTAAGGCATTCAACACATTTTGCTAGAAACTACGCAAAAAATCTAGGAGGCTCTGGAAAATACTTCACCTCGAAAAGATAGAACTTTCTCTATATTTTTGGAAGTTGGTCTTCAATCACTTTACTAGCAAACTCGATTGATTGCAACCTTAAATTTGGCCTCACCAGCCACCTGTCTATTTGAGTGACATCAATTTCTTTTAATTGTGAAATTTCCATCTAAATTTCACTCAGCTTCTCTTTGAAATTCAATTGATGTCTTTCAATGTTAATCTGTCCAAGGAGCTTGGGACAATTGTCTCTTCCAATGCCTAACGGTCCTTTGTCTAGCAGATCGAATGATTCTTCACACTCATCTTTAACTTCTTTGGTTATTCTCTTATTTTCGGCAATGCTGGCCTCCCATACTTTAAGCATGATATCACCTCTGATTTTCTTTGTAACATACAACTTTTGAGTTTTTGATACCTCATCTTTTGTTGAAAGTACAATTGCCTTTTGAAAAGTAGTTCGTGCTACTTTAGCTTCTTTTTATTTCAAGAGAATGCTATCAAAATATTGACTTACTTGTTGGAAGTAGTTCTGAATGATTTTTACTTTGGAAATTAATTTATGTTGCCATGCTTCTATCTTCGTTTGCACTTCCAACGTTTGGGCTTGGAAAACTTTCATATCTATCACTTGATTTTGGATAGAATCTAACCTCTCCTATAACTGTTTAGTTAATTCTTCCTGTTGGGTGGCCTGTCCTCAACTGGCTTGCATCTTCATATACATTTCATTTAAAATTGCCTTGAGCATTTGAATTTCTTGTTTGTCAACGGTTCTAGCATGTTTTAGCCCTTTGTTTATCTCTTCGTTGATATTTTTCTCAGTGTCTTTTAGTTGTCTTTATAGCTGAGCTATCATCTAATTCTTCTGCCTTAGCCTTGTTTTCATACTGTCCACTATGAACATATTGGTTGTTTCCAAAGCTCCCATAGAGCCTGCTACCTCTGTGGAAAATTCTTCTTCTTCCACGTTTTGCCCATCTACCAAAACTCTGTGCTTCTTTACCATAACACCTTCTCTCTGATGCATCTCCTGCTTCAACACAACCTTCCTCTTTTTACTGAAAATGTAATCAAAGGGAGGTATCTCATCTCTAGAGATAGGATTAAGGTCACTAGCGTATATAGATTGTAAATGAGGAATACCAAGAGTTGATTGTAGAGGAGTCAAGGATGTAATAGGGCTGCCCAACTCTGTAGATGGTGTTTCTCTTGCTTTTTCAAGAATGTTAGCAAGAATATTTGATGATGAGGGGGGAGTTAATTTACCAGACTCGGGAGGTGTCTCAAACCTTTTTTCTGTTTCAGATCCTGGGTTGTTTTTCTGTGGAACTTCTATTTTTTGTGAAGACATTTCAGTCTCTTCTGGAATTTCCTCAGTATTTGCTTTATTCCGCACTTCTTGTCCAAGACTTGGGGAATTATTTTCTTGTGCTGGAGGAGGGGTTGTTGACTGTCCCTATAGTACCTTGGGCAAGCCACTTCGTCTGTGTCTCTGGAAGGTTAGAAGACTGGTTTTCAAGTCTGATGGTAACGTATGTATCCTGCCTAGCACCTCCTCATAGGTTTTGGCCCCTTTGAATATATCATCGCAAGGGGACTTCTCATGTTCATACGCTTTCATGCCACAATGAGCCATGTGATTTCCCACTACCTGATAGGGGTCATGTTTCCTATGTTCGAGATCTACCAGCTTGACCTCTTATATTGCTCCAACTTCAACTTTGGAATGACCTAGGTTGAGTAGTGACAACTTACCAATTTGTACAGGAAAGATTGGCCAAAACTTCTTCTAAGATGCCTTCAGTTCTATCCCAATGCCACTTGTTATTATCTGATGAGCTATCTCCCTACATACCAGCCCGTTAGGGAGGAATTTCGGAAGTTCATGGGGAGGGATCGAACATCCGAAAACCATGATATAGGATAAATTCTCCTCGATAAACTAGTCAGAAATCGCCTTGAGGCTTCCTATGACCAACTCTGAAATACGGGGGGGTTCATACCCATACAACATTTGATGCACCAGTATTACCATGAAATGAAAAATTTCATAGAAAGAGTCCTTATCATTTTCCTCGTAGAGCTTAGAATGATATTCATGAATGGGTTCAGTGCAAGTCGAGTTCCAACTCCAATTCATCAAGGGGAAAGGAGTCATGAAACATATAGCATCCATAATGTATCTGGACATGTAAAAGGCCACTCGTTGGCTTTTGGATCTCGTGGTTTGATATTGCATAACCTCCTTAACTAGGCTATCTGATAGAATCTTGATCCAATTGAAGCTGTAGCCTTCGACTGCTTCATGTAGAAGGGGCACCCATTCTGCAGGGAAATGTGTAGGATTTTTCTTCTCAAAAAATCTGCATAGCATTATGACCACATAGACCATGTACTCATTCAATGAGGCTATGGCATAAATGCTATGGGTATCATCCTTGAATTTGGCTGGGTCTCTCCACCAGTCATTGATTATGCCAGGGTATGTTTGATCTTCCTCTGTGCATTCTTTCTTTTGAAATTCACTACGAATTCTTTATTATAAATGTATTTAGGATTGGGAGACAGTTTGTACATTACTTGTATATGCTCCAGTCTGAAGGAGATGATGACGACCCCTTGACTATCTAAAATTCTCCTCGTCTGCACATCCGTTCTCTCTAAGGCCCAACTGATCATATCGTTGTAAGATATAAGTCATGGGCATGTAGCTACTTTGTGAAGCTCAGACTCTGCTATGTTTTGGAGCTTGTTATCGGAATCATGGGGGGAATTATTGATTTCTTAGTCCAACATTTAAAAAATTTGTCTCCAGGATCTAATGGAATCAATGGCATGTGGTGATGTATCAGACACAACATCTCCCTCCATGCTTGAGCTTTCAGCTGCTTCTTCGCTTTTCTTTGGTGCTCTTCTGGGTTCCATAACATCTGTGCTAGAATGAAAACCTGTTGCAGAGGCAAAATGTATAATCTTAGGCTGAATGCAAATTAGTCTTGATGGTGAAAAATAAGAATAAAATTTGAAACACAAAACCTTTATGAACCTTTAAATCATCTTACAATGAGCATACTGATGCATGCGATAGGAATTTAATGTTTTAATGGGGGATATACGCTCAGAGATACTCCTTTGTGTCAAAAATATCTCCATTTATCCGTTATTAATATTGTCGTATATTGGAGATTTCAAAAAAGGAATTTCGAAAGATTTCTTTCAACAGATCCCGAAATGTGAAACGCGAAAATTAGTTTAGTCATCATTGATCTCATTTTAAATTAACATAATTTTGTTTTAGACTTTATTTAAGAATCGTGATTTTGCATTTCAGAGTTTTGGGGATCTAGTCTCCAAGAGGTATGTCATAAGGAAACCCCGAATTGTGAAAACATGATGGGATTAGTTTAGGCACTGATTACTTGTATTAAAACTTTAATTAATCGAGATTAGGAGTTAATTTCTTATTTTTGGAAAATCGGGGACCGAAAGTTTGAGGGTTAATATTTTGAAAACACTTTGATGCAAGGAAAACCAAAATGTGAAAGATCATGAACTGTTGATTGTGTTTAAGGTTTTAAATAGTCGTGATTAAAAGGGGTACTTTTTTGTAAACCGCATCGAGACTTATAAAATTTACTTCTTTCTTTTTATTTCTTTAAATTGTAAATCCCTTTCAGGATTTCGGCACCTAGACTGTGGAGTTATTAACTGAAGATCATTAACTCATGGATATTTGAAACCCAAATCTGAAGGATCAAAAACTTTGACTCCCCTTTTTAGAACTAAAGGTGGCTCCATGACTAAGAAATAATGAAGTCTCAAGTTTAAAGGGTACAATTTAAACTTTGTGTCAACAGGAGGAACAACAAGAGGAAGGGAAAGAAAAATAACCAAAACTAGGGACCCTAAGGAACCTCGAACCCAACCCCCAACATTGGGGGAAACCAGCCTCACCTTAACCAAAGCCATGGAACGAACCCAGTGCCCAAGTAGGGGAAGAACCAACCCCTCCACACAAACATGTTGATGGTTGTAGCATCAAAAAGGTACTTCCACATAGGTGTAAGTGTCTAGATGCATGGAAGTTGTCCAAAGACTTCTATCTTAGTAATTTACTTTAGTTAAAGGAATTATTAAAGTAAAGAGATTTTATTAATTAGTTGAGTTTAATTTAATGAAATTCTAAAGCTATTAGCATTTGTAAATTAAATCTTGGCCATTGATCTCAAGTGAGGTGAGATTTAATCTCAATCGTTAATCACTTTGGAGATTAGGGTTAGGTCATAACTCAACATTATAAAAGAAAGGCTAGGATGGAGGAAGGAGACACTTCACATGATCATATCATAGAGAAAGAGAGAGAGAGAGAGAGAGAGAGAGAGAGAGAGAGAGAGAGAGAGAGAGAGAGAGAGAAGAATGATTTTTTATCAAGGATATATTATATAGGTGAAGAAGGAATTTCATCTAGAGATCAACCCAGGTCATAGGAGAAGAGCTGAGAACAAGGGAAACAATATGAAGATTTGATAGATTGGAGCCACAACAACATGGATGAGCGATATGCACTTCAAAGGTCATTTAGGGTGCATATGTATGTGGGATACAATGCAGAAATCATGTACATATGTAGGCTACAGTGAGATAGGGCATGTAGAGATCTAAGAATATAGGATGGATGGGGCCATACAACCATGACAAATTTGTTAGGGTTTGCAGGTGTTGTCTATAATTTTCAATATTTCTCAATGGGCTATTTTGTCAGTAAGGGACCTTGTAATCTTTTATATTATTCTAATGATAATATGATTTGAAGGGCATAATTATTTTTGTGTTTGGAATTGGTTTCTTTGCTTCTGCTATTTATTTCTATGAATTATTCTAGTTAGTGTATTTTGTTTTGTGAGTTAGAAATATGTTTTACAACAAGGAAATCACTAGTAAACAATTTACATATATGTTGGAATTACAAAATTGACATGGTATCATATATTTCACTCTGAGAGGGAGCCATATTTAAGATCCACATTAGTGTGTAGCTGATTTATCATATCTAGAAGGTAATCTCTATAGATCTATAAACTAACAGTTGGAAATCGGAGGATGAAATTATGGAAAACAATCGTAAAGAAACATATCTTGTTTTTTCTTGTATATGCACTATACAATGAAACAAAATGTGTACATAGACACATAACAAAATATGAGGGTGCATATACGTGCTTTACAATGTAGCAGGTCATGTAGATACATGCTGCATAGGTCAAGCAGGGCGCACACAAGTCTGTACATGGAAAATTTTAGTAGAAGGTTATTTCCACATCATATTATTATATCTAAGGAACGATAACAACAAGTATGAGAGTTTAATACATATTGGATGGAGAATGCAACTTCCTATATTGGAAAGCAAGGGTTACTTTTTTTTTTAAGGAACATGTCTTTTGGGAGATTGTTGACAAAGTAATTCCTACACCGATGGATCTGCAAGATTTGGTATCTCATGAGAAGAAGGATATCAAATCCTAGCAGGTAATATTGGATTCAATAAAGGATCATTTGATTCCTCACTTATCTGAGAAGAAGATGACCAAAAATCTTTTTGATGCTCTGGTATGTTTATTCCAGAGCAACAACTTGAATAGAAAGATGATCTTTAGAAATAAACTCAAATTAATGAAAATTTCTAGATTTGTGGCGCAGATGTCACCCCTCAGCGTGCGCGCCCGCGCTCACCAGGACCTTCTTCTTCTCGGGCCCAAAGAGTCAAATTACTCTTCAACCTCCTGTCGGAATTCTCAATACCCACAGAACTCTCCTTCCTGGCGATCTCCCCTTTGCCTTATCGGGAAATCGGGTTTCGCGTTATCGAAAAACTTGCGGGCACGGTTCTCGTGCTATCCAAAACCCCGAAACCCAATGGGTCTAAATGTCAACGCCTCTCCATCCCTGTCGGGGAATTACCTATCGGGAAATCGACATACATGATGTCGCAGTTCACTAGCACCACGAATCCCCGATTCCCGAACTCCGGTACGCACGTGCGATCTCTCCTAGCCACGTCGCCCCCTCTCTCCATTCTATTGGGAATCACGTGATCGTGATTTCAAAGGTCGCAATCCCTTGGCACTGGAAAATCTTGAATGCCGAACCCCGACTTCCCAGGATCCCGTTCCACGTGTCCCCGTAGCGTTCAACGGCTCCAATTACGTCGGGAAATCGCTAATCGTGATTCCAGCAAGCATAAAACTCCTACCTCCGCAAACCCCGATAAGCCGAATCCCGATGGCCCTTGTTTCCTCCCTGGGCCTGAGGGATAAATCCCATGCAACTTCTCCAAGATTTGACGGTTGTTGGAACTTTGCAAATTTCCCCTGCGAATCCTGGCCATCGATTTCTCCTCTTTGGGCTCCGCTCGCTCTGAAGCTCCTTCCTACTCGACCCTTCTTCAAATATCTTCTGGGTTTCTCCTACATGGTATCTTGAAGGAACTATCCCTCCTGAGCTTGTCACCTATGACTCTCCGAGAGGGTCCTTGCGCCTGCTCCTTGCGTGCAACGTTCAACAACTTCCCTGATGTCGAAACTTTCGAACTCTGCACACTTTCTGCAGCAACCGTTCTTAACTTCCTCTTCTCAGGTTAACAACTGAGACTTCTTGATTTCTCATGTGCGCTCTTCGCACGGCTTCCAAAACAACCCTATGACTTCTGGGTGAATGAGAATAAGTGTTAAACTACTGAACCCTCATCAACGCACTCTATGCGGATGAATTTGAGTGCACTCTATGCAGGAATCTCCTGGCCCAGATAGAGAAACAATTGAAAATTATTATCTTCTCTATCAGACTTCAGTTAAAACTTTGAAATCACATGCACAACATATAGCAAGCAAATTCATATCCAGAAATAAACATTCATGAACACAGCATTAACACAGAGAAACAACAACAACCATGAAATTGAAACAGAACTTCATTCTATTAATTTCAATCTTCTGTACATGGGTGTTCTTCATAGAATTCTCTGCTTGATCTTCCTTCTGAATGCTTCTGAATTATTTTACAATACACAAGTGAGGGTGTCTATATCTGGTTTCCCTCTCGAACTCTAAAACTCTCTGATCTAGAAATAAAATCTTATCTACCTGCATTAAATCTATTAAATGCCTCATCTACCTAAGGACGAGAGCTTAAAGGCTCAAGGTCCATTATAACATACAAAGGCGCTTTCCATAAATGGTTCATTCATACATTGGCGCATCATCTTAAATGAAAATTCAAAAAGTTTCGGCTGGCCTTGTCCAGCTGTTTGTTGTCTCTTATGCCGGCTCGCTTGTCTTGGGCGATGCTCCTGCATCATACTCCTCGGCTTGAAAATTTCATGGGCCTCTGTCCATGAGCTCTTGCACAGTCTGTCCATGCTTTTGAATCTCAGCTTCAGTCTCCCAGCTGGCATCTTCCACTGGGTGATTCTTCCATTTGACTAGGTATTCAAAGTACTGCTTCCGCCTGGTCTTTCTGCCCACTCATTTATCTAGTATGCATTCCATCTGTTGTTTTTCTGCTACTAGCAATTGTTTCATCCACTGGATCACTGTTTCCTTAGTTCCAGTGTCTGTTTCTCCAGCCTTATATGGGTATAAATCTGAAACATTAAATATCGAAGATATTCCGATGCCATCCGGCAACTCAATTTCATAAGCATTCTCTCCAAATTTCTTTAGGACTCTGCATGGCCCAATTTTCTTCAATTTTAATTTGTTATATGTTCCCCTTGGGAACCTTTCCTTTCTCAAGTGTGCCAAAACAAGATCACCAACTTCGAACTGAAGTTGTGTTCGATGCTGATCTACTCTGTGCTTGTATTCCTGATTTGAATCAATCAGTCGCTGCTTCACCTTGGTGTGAAGTTCCATCATCACTTCAACGAATTCCTCTGCGCTCGCACTGCTAGTCACAGGCTATTGTGACTCTCTGAGTTCAGAGACTCCCCTTGGTTTTGTCCCATACACAATCTAAAATGGACTTTTCCCTGTACTCCAATTCACTGAATCGTTGTACGTGAACTCTGCCTGCGGAAAAATGTTGTCCCAGCTTCCATGGTGCTCTATCACCAAGCTTCTCAGCAAGTCTCCTAGACTTCTGTTGACCACTTTGGTCTGTCCATCTGTCTGCGGATGGTAAGCTGAACTAAATGCCATGTTTGTTCCTAACTTCTTCCATAGTGTCCTCCGAAAATGACCTATGAATTTTGTATCCCTGTCCGAGACTATGCTTCTCGGCAATCCATGAAGTCTAACAACCTCTTTAAAAAACAAATTTGTGATGTGAGTCACATCGCTGGTCTTTTGACATGGAATAAAATGTGCCATCTTCGAAAACCTGTCTACCACCACAAAGATGGAATCAACCCCTCTCTGCGTCCTTGGCAAACCCAGTACAAAATCCATACTGATCGCCTCCCATGGTCTCTCCGGTATGGGCAATGGCTGATAAAACCCTGCATTTTGTTTTTGGCCCTTCAAATGTTGACAAATTCGACACCTGTCAACAAACCTCTTGACATCTACTCGCATGCTTGGCCAAAAATATGATTCGCTCAACTTCGCGAATATTTTGTCATGGCCAAAGTGTCCTGCCAAGCCTCCACTATGTTTTTCTTTCACCAAGTTCTCCCTCATGGAGCAATTTGGATTACACAGTTGATTGCCTCTGAACAACAATCCCTCCTGGATCATGTAGTCTATCCATGGGCTACGATCCCTGAGAACTGGATTCTCAGCTGCTTCATATGCTTCCCCAAAGTCTGCATCTCCTGCGTACATGTCCTTCATATTTTCAAAACCCAATGTTTTGACTCAGAATTCCTGTAGCAACAAACATTTCCTGCTCAAAGCATCAGCCACTTTGTTAGCAGTCCCTGAAATATGTTTGATTACAAACGTGAAATTCTGCATATACTCTACCCATTTTGCATGCTTCTGATTCAACTTCTCCTGATGACTCACAAACTGTAATGCATGATTATCGCTGTACAATACAAATTCCTTTGGGATCAAGTAATGCCTCCACTTCTTCAATGCCTGTATGATGGCATAAAACTCTTTATCATACGTGGATTATTTCAGCTTTGCTTCATCCAGCTTCTCACTGAAATATGCAACTAGCCTGTCCTCCTGACTCAAGACCGCTCCTATGGCATATCCACTTGCGTCACATTTCACTTGAAATGTCTTCTGAAAGTATGGCAACACTAACATTGGTTTCTCTGTGATCTTCCGCTTCAACATATTAAAGCTTTTCTAAGCCTCTTCTGTCCAATGAAAAGACTTGTGTCGTTTCTTCACCGTGTCCATCATTGCGGCACTAATTCCACTAAAATTCCTAATGAATTTCCTGTAGAAACTAGCCAAACCATGAAAAATCCTCACCTCGAAAACATTTCTTGGTGATGGCCAATTCTTGATCACTTCCACCTTTTCCGGATCCATTTTCAACTCATTTGCTGAAATAACAAAACCCAAATAAATGAGCTCTGTCTGCATAAATGAGCACTTCTTCATGTTAATCAACAGCTTCTCCTGCTGTAACTTCCTCATCACAATGGCCAAATGTTTCAAATTTTCAGCCTTCGTCTTACTGTAGATCAATATATCATCCAGATATACGACTACAAACTTCCCGATGAAGTCCCTGAGGACTTCATTCATCAGTCTCATGAATGTACTCGGTGCGTTTGTCAAACCAAACGGCATGACTAGACATTTGTACAAACCTTCATTTTTCTTGAATGATGCCTTCCATTCATCACCTTCCCTCATGCAAATCTGATGATATCCTCTCTTCAGATCTATCTTTGAAAAATAATTTGCCCCACTCAGGCAATCCATCAGATCATCCATTCTCAGGAGTGGAAACCTGTACCTGATGGTAATTTTGTTGATCGCTCTTGAATCAGTGCACATTCTCCAACCTCCATCCTTCTTTGGACTAAGCACTGTTGGAACATCACATAGACTCAGGCTTTCTCTGACCAATCCTTTGTCCAACAGATCCTGGACCTGGTTCTTGACCTCCTCATTTTCCTGTGGCGTCAACCTGTACGCAGCCTTATTCGGCAAACTGGCTCCTGGTATGAGGTCTGTGTGGTGACTCACACTCCTCATTGGTGGCAACAAATGAGGTAATTCGTCCACGATGATGTCAGCGAATTCTCTCAGCAGTTCCTGAATTTCTTCTGGTAAGTCATCCACTCTTGTGCTAGTCAGGACAATCCTCGGTTTCCTGACCATAAAGAATTGTGGATCTTCTTTCTTCTCCATCTCTATGAGAAGATCCTTCCCACTCATGAGAAGTATGGTGTTACTTACTTCCGGCTTGACCTCCTCATCCTTTTTCGGAAGCAATCTGTGTGTCCTCCCATCCTTTTCTAAAGTGTATGTGTTCATTCTTCCGTCATTAACCACATTTCGGTCATATTTCCATGGTCTACCCAGTAACAAATGACATACATCCATGGGAATGACATCACACAAGACTTTATCCTCATATCCCCCAATTTTAAATTCAACTAAACATTGTTTAGTGACACTCACCTGATGTCCCTTCTATAGCCATGAAACTTTGTATGGACTCGGGTGATCAGTTGTCCCCAGCTCTAACTTCTCCACCATCTCGGTTGAAATGAGATTTTTGGTGCTTCCGCTATCCACAATAACCTTGCATTTCCAGCCCTTGGTCTTGCAAGTTGTTCTGAACAGTCTGGTCCTCTGAGCTGTGTCCTCTATCTCATTCTAGGGTGTTAAGAGAACTTTATGCACCGTTAGTGACCTCCCACTTCCGGTGTCCTCATTCTCAACATCACACCTTTGCGCTTCAGCGATGTGAGCTTCTCCTCTGTCCATTTTCCTGTCTGGACAATCAATGGCTTTGTGTCCATCCTTTCCACATGTGAAACATGTGATGATTCCTCCTGTGCCTCTTCCCCTACCTCTGGTACGAGGAAAAGTATTCGCGTCGGCATAACCGCCACCTTGCTCTGTATGCTGCCCCCTCTGTTCAACGTGTGGTCCTCGCTGTGAGGTTCCACCTCTCTCAATCTTACCCTGAGGTTTCTTCCATTCCTCCTTGGGCTTCTGATATTTCTCCTGGGCAACTGCCTTGCCTCTGGGATGACTCCTACCTCGCCCTCACTGTCCTTGCTTACGGCTCAGCTTCTCTTCAGCTTTCAGAGCCATCTGGTAAGCATCTTCAACCGTTCTGATGGTCGTCATGCTTAATTCATCCTGAATGTCATACCTCAGACCATTAAGGTATCTGGATACCTTCTCATCATCGCTCTCCCGATGACCTGCTCGGATATTTAGCTTGTAAAATTCTTCGGTGTATTCCTTCACCGTCATCAACTTCTGTCTCAGGTTCTGCATTCGCCTGAACAGTGTGATCTGATAATCCCTTGGGATGAATTTTTCTTTCATCTTTGCAATCATTCGATCCCAACTTTTTATCTTCTGTTTTCCTTTGGAACGTCTATCTGCCTGTAGCTGATCCCACCATAATGCTGCATGTCCCTTCAACTTGGATAACAGCATGCCTTACCTTCTTATCCTCTTCGATATCTTCATAATCGAAGTAGGTATCAAGAGATCTGATCCAGTCCAGCAACTCTTCTGCATCTAGTCTTCCTTCATAAGTTGGAATATCCATTTTCGTCTTTGAACTCATCCTAGCGATAGCTTTAATCAATCGCTCAGTTGATGCATCCTCTGCTGTGACCTCTTCTTCATGTCTAGCTTCCTCTTCAACTTCGGAATCACTAATATCTCCAGCGCTGACTCTGCGTCTCTGCGCTGTCTCCATCTCTTCAAGCCTTGCTCAGAGATCTCTCATCTTTCTCTCCATTTCTGGATTTCCTGCCGGCCTGCCTCTCCTTCGCACATCCCTGTCTTCTGGACTAGGTGATTTCCTTTCTCTCCTGGGCGGCATGATAAATCCCTCTTCTCTGCTTCAGAAAGCAAAGATGTTCGAGCTCTGATACCACACTGGCGCAGACATCAGCCCTTAGCACACGCGCCCGCGCTCACCAGGACCTTCTTCTTCCCAGGCCCAAAGATTCAAATTACTCTTCAACCTCCTGTCGGAATTCTCAATACCCACAGAGCTCTCATTCCTGGCGATCTCCCCTTTGCCTTATCAGGAAATCAGGTTTCGCGTTATCGCGAAACTTGCGGGCACGGTTCTCGTGCTATCCAAAACCCTGAAACCCGATGGGTCTAAATGTCATTGCCTCTCCGTCCCTGTCGGGGAATTCCCTATTGGGAAATCGGCATACACGATGTCGCGGTTCACTAGTACCATGAATCCCCGATTCCCGAACTCTGGTACACACGTGCGATCTCTCCTGGACACATCGCCCCCTCTCTCCATTCTATCGGGAATTGCGTGATCACGATTTCAAAGGTTGCAATCCCTTGGCACTGGAAAATCCTGAATGCTGAACCCCGACTTCCCAGGATCCCGTGCCACGTGTCCCCGTAGCGTTCAACGGCTCCAATTAAGTTGGGAAATCGATAATCGCGATTCCAGCAGGCATAAAACTCCTACCTCCGCAAACCTCGATAAGCCGAATCCCGATGGCCCTTGTTTCCTCCCTGCGCCTGAGGGATAAATCCCGCGCAACTTCTCCAATATTTGACGGTTGTCAGAACTTTGCAAATCTCCCCTGCGAATCCTGGCCGTCAATTTCTCCTCTTCGGGCTCCTCTCACTCTGAAGCTCCTTCCTGCTCGACCCTTCTTCGAATCTCTTCCAGGTTTCTCCTGCACGGTATCTCGAAGGAATTATCCCTCCTGAGATTGTCACCTCCGACTCTCCGAGAGGGTCCTTGCGCCTGCTCCTTGCGTGCAGCGTTCAACAACTTCCCTGATGTCGAAACTTTCAGACTCTGTACACTTTCTGCAGCAACGGTCCTTAACTTCCTCTTCTCAGGTTAACAACTGAGACTTCTTGATTTTGCCTGTGCGCTCTTCGCATGGCTTCCACAACAACCCTACGACTTCTGGGTGAATGAGAATAAGTGTTAAACTACTGAACCCTCATCAATGCACTCTATGCAGATGAATTCGACTGCACTCTATGCAAGAATCTCCTGGCTCAGATAGAGAAACAATTGAAACTTATTCTCTTCTCTCTCAGAATTCAGTTAAAACTCTGAAATCACATGCACAACATATACCAAGCAAATGCATATCCAGAAATAAACATTCATGAACACAGCATTAACACAAAGAAACAACAACAACCATGAAATTGAAATAGAACTTCATTCTATTAATTTCAATCTTCTGTACATGGGTGTTCTTCACAGAATTCTCTGCTTGCTCTTCCTTTTGAATGCTTCTGAATTATTTTACAATACACAAGTGAGGGTGTCTATATCCGGTTTCCCTCTCGAACTCTAAAACTGTCTAATCTGGAAATACAATCTTATCTACCTGCATTAAATCTATTAAATGCCTCATCTACCTAAGGACGAGAGATTAAAGGCTCAAGGTCCATTATAACATACAAAGGCGCTTTCCATAAATGGTTCATTCATACATTGGCGCATCATCTTAAATGAAAATTCAAAAATTTTTGGATGGCCTTGTCCAGCTATTTGTTGTCTCTTATGCCGGCTCGCTTGTCTTGGGCGATGCTCTTGCATCAATTTGATAATGTTACCAACTACTTCATGAGGATCACTCAGGCACGTGATCAACTTGTAGTTATTGGGGATAAAGTGGATGATGTAGAACTTGTAAATGTAGCACTAAATGGTCTTCCAAAATCTTGGAAACCATTTATTAAGAGAGTATGCCCTCAAAATAATATTCCATATTGGCAGAGGATTTGGGATGTTTGTATCCAGGAAAATACTTGTGATGAGTCTAAATACAACAAGAAAGGTGGTAGTGATGAGAACCTCTCCCTTGTCAGTAAGAAAAGGAAGGTAAAATGAAAGGTTCCCAACAAGAATTGTACCAATGATGGAGGAACATCACATATGAAGAAGAATAAGGGATTGATTAATATCAAGTTCTTCACATGACACAAGAGTGTTCATTATGCATCTCAGTTTCTGGAGAATAATAAAGGAATAAAATCATAGTAGGTAGCAACATTTGTAGAAATTATGTTAGATGAGTTTGTTGTGAAGTTCAAGAAGGTTTTCTCACCAGTTTCTTTCCTTTCTACTACCATAGTTACAAGGAGTGCATGGTACTTGGAAATTGGTACATCTTGTCATATGAAACAAAAAGGGGAGCTATTCCATGGTCTGGCAGAGAAGGACTCAGGGATCCATGTGGAGCTTGGTGATGATGCCAAGTATGTAGTGAAGGGAGAGGGAATGATTTTGTTACAACTTGAGTCAATAGGTTTGTTTTATTCCCAGGATGTTCTTTTTGTGCCAGGACTTAGGAAATATTTTCTCTCAGTATCATTTATGGAGGAAAAGGTTTTTGTAGTTATATTCCAGAGAGGAAAATTACTCAAACGTCCAAAGGGAGCTAGCCTTGACACAACATTGGTCATTTGCGTTGGAGAGGAAAATTTATATAGGTTGCAAGGAAAGCTTGTTTAGGCATTGGTACATGACAGTGACAACCTATGTGAGTTATAGAATAAAGTGATGGGACACCTACACTATAGGGCATTGTTGATTCTAAGGGATATTGTCACTGGTCTTACAAATTTCAATGTTGAGCAGTAAGGCACGTGCATAGGGTGTGCACTTGGAAATAATGCTAAGGCTTCTTTTCCAAGAAGTGAGAGTAGGTACATGGGGATATTGGATATTATACATTCATATGTGATTGGACCAATGTCAGTAGCATCAATGTAGGGAGTGTCATACTATGTCATGTCCATTAATGAATTTTACATGAAAACCTGGATCTTCTTTATGAAGACTAGGGATGAGTTCTTCAATAGGTTCCAAGAGTTCAAGGCTTAGGTGGAAAACTAGACAAGGAGTAGGATCAAGGTATCTAGCTTAGATAATGGGGGAGATTACACCTCTAATGACGTCAAGTATTTAGGAAAGGAGGTAAGTAGCAAGAGGGAGTTGGCAATCTTATACAACCCTTATCAAAATGGGGTTGCAAAGAGAGAATCAGTCCATCATCATTTTTTCTAGGGCTATGATACATGATCAGGATCTTCCTATGTTTCTTTGGGAAGAGGCATGTAACAAAACAATATATGTGCATAACATGATTCCTTGTAGGATATTGGGGGACAAGACTCCTAAAGAAGAATTCACATGAGTGAAGCCATAGATAGGACATTTCAGGATCTTTGGTTGTCCAATGTACATCCATCTTCCTGTGGAGAGGAGGATGAAGATAGAGCCTTCAGGATAGAAGGGAATATTTATGGGGTACAATGAGATCGCAAATGCTTAGAAGATCTTCATACTAGCACAAAGGAAGACAATTGTGAGTATATATGTTAAGTTTGAGGAGAAAGTGGCATCTAGGAAGTATTAGGAGTTTTCACCAGTGGAAGAGGAAAAGGAGAAGGATGCTACAATGGATGAGAAATGCTCAGAAGATTCTAGTTCAGGAAATTATACCTCAAGTGGAGAGGAGGAGTTATCCACTTCTATGTCTATTAGGAGACCCATATGGTTATTGTAGAAATTGAGGGGTGCTAGTGATGATCCTAGGAGCACAGTTAGGGAGATCAATCCTCCAAGGAATTATCCCAACTATATGACACTTATGAGTAACATCATTGATGTTGAGCCTTCTAGTTTTGAGGAAGAGATAGATCGATAGATTTGGTGAGATGCCATGGTGGAGGAGTACACCTCTATCATGAAGAATAATTATGGGATATAGTGCCGAGATAGGAGGGGAAATCAATGGTGATTTCTAGGTGGCTCTTAAATATCAAGCATGTTGCATATGAAAGCATTGAGAAGTTCCAGGAAAGGTTTTTGGTGATAGGGTTCTCTAAGAGAGAGGGAGTGGAATATGATGAGACATTTTCTCTAGTCGCTAGATATTCTTCCATTAGAGATATTATATTTATTTCCTTATTCATTGAGTGGAGGATTCACTAGATGGATGTGAAGACAAATTTCCTCAATGACATCACTGAGGAGGAATTATATATAGAGAAACCTTAGTAATTTGAGGTACATCGGAGGGAGTCTCATGTGTGTAGGATTAAGAAATCCTTGTACAGACTCAAACAATCACTTAGGGAATGTTATTCCAATATTTATGGATACTTGTATAGCATGGGATTCAACAAGAGTGATCTAGGTGGATCTTTTAATGCTAAAAAAATGATCATCTCAAATTCTCTCGAAAATGACTTCATTGTGTAGATCTTAGAGATATATTTCCAACGACATGAGAATTGCCTCAAACAGAGTTCATATGAAAAAGTTATTACTCTTTAAAGTTTTGGAAAAATAGGGTGGGGAGGTCAAAAGGGAATGCTACATGGAACCACTAGAAGGGTGACACATGACACATATGTACAGGTCATACAGTGCTGATGTGGAAACTCCACATGGAAGGGCATACATCTGACTGTGAAGATGATGGAGCATACATAGTCCCACCAGGTTTTGACACATGGAATGATTGTACAGGTGGAGGAAATGTGGACTAATGAGAGACCACCATGTGGTAGTCTCCCATTGGCTTTCTATGGTCAAGGTATTCCAAAATTTTATGGGTCAACCGAGGTCAAACCCTTGACCTCATACACGATAATCCAAAAAATTACCAATACACCAAGGCATGTGCCTTAATATTTATATGGATTTAAATTTATTTAAGTTTGTTATATTGTATAATCAACGAAAAAAGGGCTGAGGGATAATCCCTCGGCCCATGGTATATATGGAATCTAATGTAACCATTCCCCAAAGTTTGTGAGGGGATAAAAACTTTATTCAATTGAATATAACAAACCATACTATATATATATTAAAGTTTAAAACGACGCACCAAAGGAGGAGAGGTTTGCGGGTTTGAACCCATGACCTACTCCCACATGTACAACCACTCTAAACAATGTGCCAAAGGCTCCTCTTGTTACAAGATTCCAACAATATTATATTTAAAGTTTTCCACAGAGTTCAGACAACAGTTAAGTCTGACTCCCTATTTAACCAATGAAAAAACCAATGCACCCATATGGATATATATATATATATATATATAGATATGCCAGAGCTAGCATATTTTTCCTTGAATTTTGTGCCATAGTGTATCTAGACTTTGATTTTTCATTGTAATGCGTGCCATAGGGTTCCTTGAGGAAAATATACAGTGTTTATACTCATGTTTCTCATAATTTCGAGAGGAATTCAATGGTGCACTTTATTTTTGAGTTTGAGAAACAGATAAAAAGGTCATCGTAAGAACAAAAGTATTTGAGCATTACTATAGTAGTTTCTCAATTGGAAGCGGACCTAGAAACGTAGCCTAAGATGGGTGAACTCTGTTAACAAACTTGTGTAATGCGCTTTATTATTGTTGTTCTATTTCATTCAGTTTATTGCAAGTTATTCATCAGTTTGACGAGTTCAGATAAGTAAGTGAATTCATATTATTTGCAAACATCTAAAGCAATTTATTTTCAAATCAAGTTGGATTTTTATGTGAATTTAAGAAATAATTAACATCTAAGGATTTTTGGATCAAGTTGGTATCATAGTTGTTTTTAACATGTATTTGCAAGTGAACTCTTATAAGAGCTAGATTCAAGCGAGGTGAAGGCATGATTGCAAGTTATAAAACAAAAATCCAAAGGAAACTTTGTAAACATAAGATGGCTTCTAAAGTAAAGGAAGGAGAGGATCCTCCCATGATACTCGAGGAAGTTATGGCTACACTCTGTTCAATGAAGGAAACAATGGATGGTTTGTATCGAAGGGCTCAAATGACTAGGGACAAAGAATCTTTCATAAAATAAGAAGGAGGAGGTGAAGGTGGAGGACCTTCAGACACCTCTTCACCATCATCCTCATTATCATATAACAGTGCAAATGAAAAATATTATCATAATAAGAATCCCTCTTAGAATTATTCACATGCTCGTGATTTTCATTTATTAAAATTAGATGTAAAGTTTGAATTGTCGATTTATGATGGAGAATTGAATGCGGAGAAGTTGTACAATTAGATCAAACAAATTGAAGTATACTTGAGGGTACAAAATATCATGGATGACACTACAAATACACAATTGGCTAGTCTTCATTTGGTAGGCACAACCTTGATATGGTGGGAGAGTAAGGCACAAGTTGATCTTGTTCAATAGTTTAAAGTAATTTCTTCTTGGGATGAATTTACTGTTTCAATTAGAAAACAATTTTATCCATTGTCTTATGTGCAAACTGCAATAATAGATTGGCATCATCTAAGGAAAGGAAAAGGGAAAATGTACAAGTATATACATAGGAATTTAAGAATAAACCATTATCTTTAGGAATTGCATTATATACTCGTGAAACTCTTCTAAAGTATAGTGGTGGTATGCATTCATATCTTCGACACACTATATTGATGTTTAACCCTACTAATATTGATGAAGTTTCAGTACAAACTACTCATCTTGAAGATAGTAAGGGAAAGCATGTGCTTGAGGATAATAATCCACACAAGTTCAAGAAGAAGTCGAATGAAAAATGGAAGAGTAAAATGTTGGCTACAATGAAGAAAACTAAAGAGAAACCTACATGTTCTCACTGCAAAAGGAAAGGACATGAGGAAGCATAGTGTTGGAAGATGCATCCATAGTTGCGACCAAAGAAGTTCCACGATAAGGGGAAACAAAAGAGTGTTGAAACAATTCAAAAAGAACTGGGATCAAATTCAGGAGATGAATTTAGGATCACAACAATGGGAAGCAAAGGTATATCTACTACTAATTCTAATTCTTCAGTTCAATCTGCTAAATTGGAAAGTGTTCTTGATCAAAAGAAACGAAGTGAGATTTTCCATGTCAGGGTTATAGTAAATCATACAATGATAGAGAGAGAGAAAAGAAGGAATTTGTATTAAGGATATGTTGGATAGGTGAATAAGGACTTTCATCTAGAGATTATCTCAAGTGATAGGAGAAGAGAGAATAGGAGAAGCCATAGAAATATCTGGTAGATCGAAGCCCCATTAGCAGGGACAAGTTGTACGCATTGCATAGGTCACTCAGGGTGTGTATGTACATGGGATACAGTGCAAGAAAGCACGTACCTACACAGGATATAGTGAGACAAGGCACATATAGATTTGATAAATTTGGATGTACATGGTCATACAACTATAATGGAGTTGCTAGGGTTTGGAGGTGTTGTTTGTAGTTTTTTAGTATTTCTCAGTGGGCCATTTCCTTGGTAAGGGAGCCTTTGTTAGATTTGATATTATTCTAGTGATAAGATGATTTGAAGCACATAACTCTTTGCGTGTTTGGAATTGGTTTCTTCGCTTCCTTTACTTATTTCCATTAATTATTCCAGTCAGTTTATTTTTTTTGTGAGATACAAATATTTTTTACAAGGAAAACACTAGTAAACAATTTATCTAGATGTTGGGATTAGAAAATTGACAAAACAAACCTTGCACTTGTTGTGATGTGTATGGAAGTTACACACATGAGTTTCCTCTCGTATCCATCATGCATGAAGTCTGAGAAGCCTATGAGTTTTCTCAATGGCCAATGCTCATTCTTCCCCTCCATCCTCATCACAATTGACTGTGTTGCATAACCCTTTCCCAACCCAAGTGTTGGTGTCCACTTTCCTTCCCCATGCGCCTACCCCTTACCCCATTCTTCAACCATCTAGTAATGGAACTTACCAAATGATGATGTTGTATTTAGCTAATTTGAATCTCACTACTTACGGTATGCCCCCTAATGGTATGCTCCCCTTAGGGGGCATACCATATGTTATCACTCCAAGAAACCCTTTGTGGTTGCAGACCAAAGGTGCTTGGTAACTTAAGAAATTATAAATAATGTAAGGTTGGATCAATGGGATAACAAAAAGTAACTAATGAGAAGACAACTCACAATGTAATCAAATGAAAC
>ML792164.1:624866-661296 GCA_009831015.1 Picea engelmannii | reverse complement strand
ACTGGGCTGAGCTCTTTTTAGAACACGTGTACAACCCATTTTAAACTTGACATCTGGAAGCTATCTTCAACATTTGTCAATGTTTCTTACAAAGAGAGTCTTCGAAGGATGTTCCCCATAAAGATACTTCTCAAAAATAGAACTATTTGATCCACCTTGCTAAGAAGTTGAAACCTTGCTAAAGACATCGTTTGCAGAAGATGAATACAGTATGTAGCTGACATTGAAGCAGACGAGAGCACGAGATTTAAATTTTGAACAAGAGAAGCTTTTCGGTGGTTAAGAACTTCAAGACATGTGCCTCTTATCCACCGAAACAATCGGCTTTCGGTGGTTAACTAGTCGTTTTACAGACCAGTTTAACCACCGAAAGCTGAGATTTTAAATTTTGAAGACCGAGACTCACAAAAAATGAATTTTTTGACTCATTATATCTCCCAAAATGACGGTGCTATTTTGGGAGATAACACCATAAGTTTCTGAGACACATCGACCATGCCCTTTGATCCATCTTCTTCCACCCTTGGAAATTTACAGATTCCTCGTCCATCCACTAAGATCCCTTTGAATTTTACCAAGTTTCTTATTTGGAGGAATGCTATCAAACTTTATGGGAATGTAACCCATTATTATATCATTTTCAATGACTTGTCCCATGCCCCTTCCATGATGTCATCCCTCAAGGTTCTTCATATGTGCCCCACACAAAAGAAGGATTTCCTTGTTTCCTTAGGAGATGTTAATCCTTTGGAAAATTGCATGATCACCTTTTATACTGATCTATATGAACCCTTCCACTTTCCCTCTTCTTTTTCCTTCCATATCCCCATGACCATCAACAAATAAAAAATGAATTGGTGTATTGTTTATGAGGGTGCATATACATGAATCGTGTCTACTAAGGTCTGTTAGTAGATAGGTTCCCCCACCCTCGTTCCATATATGATCTCCCTCTGAGAGTATGATGGTCGACCTTCCCAACCTCAAGTCCTTTAATAGGTCTATCCCATCAAGCTAAGGGAAAAATAAGTTCACATTGATGTCTAGGTCATAGATTCCCCTTTGGAATCATTTCTCTTGTTAGGATGTAACTTTATGTATTCCATGAAGGCCATGGCCTTGTCTGTGTTTTGAAAGATGATTTTTCCCCATAATGGAAAACTCATCATTATTGATCAACAGACATACCATGACCCTCGGCCCTATATTTATCGTGAAAATGTGGTTTCCTCCTTAGGAGGGGACCAAACCACTACCCCTTTTCATGACATTTTCCTTGAAGTCTATATGGAATCTATCTTGTTAGGTGCATAATACAGACTGTTACACCTCAATATTGCTCACTTCGACAAGTGTCATAAGTGTCACATGATCCTCTCAACTGTCGTAAGTGTCACATGTTCCTTACAACTTTCACAAGTGTCGCAAGTTGTTCACAAGTGTCGCAAATGTTGTTCAAGCATACTGCCATAATGACGACACTAAGGAGGCACCTAAGACATCTCATACACTTGATTTGAAGGAGGAAAATGATTGACTGAAGTTAAGGAACTTTTATCACTTGAAGGTGAGCGCCCCCCTAGATCAGCTTTAGGAGCGCTAGCGCTCCCCTAGAAGGTCTCAGGGAGTGTTATAATGCTTGCCTGTCCCTCTGAAGGAGCGCTATCCATATTTGAAGCGTTGGCGCCCCCCTCAAGCTTCCTAGGGAGTGCTATAGCGCTCTGATGCCCCTTTTGAGGGAGCGCTGTCTAATCTGAGGCAGTAGTTGGACCATTGAGGAGAATAAGGGGAGGATCTCTCAAGTTTAGAAGGCAGTTACATTTGAATTCTTGGTTTCATCAGAAGATCCCTGACTCAAGGAGGGAATTCCTCAACTTGTTCTAAAGATAACTCAAGAGGTTAAGCTCCTCTTAACCTATATAAACAGGCTCTATGGTGGTGAAAAAGGAGGAAGAATTGCTAGCATGAAACCTATGATCTCATAGGAAACACACAGTCAGTCAAAGAAGAGTGGTCAGTGAAGCTGCTATCATCCAGGTTGTGGATCTTTTGAGCAAGGGTTAGATGAAGGGGACTTGACGAAGCTGTCACATTTGCATCTACGATTGTAAGTACTGCTATCGTTATTCTCATTAATATGACACGCTTGGCCTATTTCATTCTAGTTTGTGTCTGATTTTACATGAACTTATCATTGATAGATAGATCTATTTTCAAGCTAACATCAATAGAGTAGGAAGCAGTCATACTTTGTTTGTCTATAGGACTCAGCGAGGAGTGAAAGTCTGGAGCTCGATTTGGAGCGTGCAGGGACAAACGTCGATTAAAAGGTATTTCTATTCTCCTTCCTTCTCATGTGTTAGTTTGTATAGATTTGAAAGGAAGTCAGTGTCCACGTTAAGCACTTTCTGTCTTAGAGCAGGGTCTAGCTCTTTGAGGCAATCTACCTGTCCTCACGGAGATTTTCCTACAACACAGAACACCTTTATCATTTACCTCACCTAGTTCATCTAGTGTTTGCATGATGTCGTCTAACCATGGACCAATGGGATCAAACCCAAAACCCTCTACTAGACCTTCCACACTTGCATGTTCCATGCCTCCACCAGGTATGCAACAACCACATATTCACTACCCTTAAACCAGGTTCCTTTCTTATTCCTTTCTCCTGGTATCATTAATACCCCGATTATGGATACCCTCACCTTTCCTAACCTCACCCTACAGATTCTAGTGTGGTATTTTGATCCACCTCCCACCCCACTTCTGAGTTCTACACCTAGACCATATTTTTCTTTGATTTCCATGTAGTCTATACCTATGCACATAGGTGTTCCCCATATATCTACAAAATGCTCACCTCAACCTTCATAGGCTCCATCTCGACCTATGCGGGCTCCACCTCCATTAATGCCAAAATTAAAAGGATTTGAGAAGGGGGAAAGGTCAAGGTCAAAGGGATATCCAACTCTTCCAAACAATCCATTTCCACCTAGACCACTATATATAGGACCATACCACCATGTACCATATGCAATATCACTAACCATGCTACCTTCAATTTTCCAAGGCTACCTGAGCTTAAGGAACTTTATAATGTTGATTCCTCCATACCCACTATGGAAGTGTCTCTTCCTGAGTATTCAACCAAGCATATTAAGTCCATATGCACCAATCACCCTTGTGATTTGTGTGACAATTATGGAAATTATTTTTATGACTATCCCTATATACCCTAGCATAAAGATTCTCTTGAGAGATTGCACCAATTGGATTCTATTCATCATATAGACACAACACCTCCAACCAATTATCCACTGTTGGCACAGGGGTAGAACCAGGGTTCAACGCTTAAATAGCGCACCAACAAAATCCTAACTACCAGCACTTTTGGCAACACCTGTGAAGCAGATGAAGTCTCACCCGAGGTAGAGGCAGGGGTGTTTGTAGGACTCTAATGTCTAAAACCTTAGCTGGGACACAGATTTGTGATTGTAACACCTTAACATAGCACTTAGTAGTTATAGTTTATTAGTATTCGGCCTTAGTTTACAATGCAGATAAACCATAATAACAGAGCATCACAGTATTCATCCATATCTAATGTATTTAAGAACTAAGAATATTCACATAGGTCAGATCTAGCATTCATTCATATTATTCAACACTAAGATATTATGTCAGATTCATCTAAACATACATCAGTGCACTAAGTGTTAGCACAAGATTGGTTAAGGTTCCAAGTGTCAAGAACAAGCATTGAAAACACTCTCACAAGGTTCCAAGCATCAAAAGCACCCACATATTTGCTCTACCGAATTGCACGTAGACACACAGGTGGGTGCTACCTAAATTCGATTTTGGCAGAAAACGAATTGTGCATAGTTATTTTACCAGTTTTGAGTGACTAACTTAAAACTTGGATTATGAACAATTGAAAAGGAATTTTTGAAAACTGGAGGAGGTTTTTGTTCATAGCATTCCAAGTAACAAAAAATTCTCTTATTTTTTGAAAATGTGGTATGGTTTGAGATATATTAGACATAAATGTGGCGCTACCAATTGTTTTACATCGACACTACCTAATTTCCTATAACATTCACGGTTTTGACATTCGCCTTGTTGGGAGGTTTCCACCTGTCAAGGAGGATTCAAATGGATTCTCAAGGATCAGTTAGATGTCAAGGGACACCTACACATAATATTTATCTCCATCAAAGGCCTCATGCATGAGGTGGAAAATTTTTATTAATGACTTCCAACAAATTCTTGAAAATTAGTAGTTTGTTGGATTTTTGTCTCTTTGATTGCTGCCATCTATCTCCAAGGCTTAGAATCCAATGGAGGAGATGGGATTCGACCTCCTAAGGTTATTTGGATTCTATTTTCTATTTTATGAAGAAGATATCTTGAGGAGAGAGGGTGGATTGATGAGCCAAGAGAGGCTTGAGAGAGTAGGAGCAATTAGAGTTGCTCATTTGTAAGCCTGATGGCCTGTTTGTTATGAAATATTCTGCCATTAAAGATTCATGAGAGTTGTTATCAGATTGTCTTCTTTGTTTTTCCACTTCTTTGTTATCTTCTTTCTTGAACTTATTGCAGGTTTTGAGGATCATAGCTTCCATTGATTGATGGATTTATGAACAACATAGGATTTGTTGTAGCGTGCCCATTAAATCATTGTTCATTGTTTAAGAAAATCTTGATCTATTGTAGAAAGTATCTCTGTTAAATGGGTGTTCTTCCTTTTGTCATATTCACCATGCTTCTACTCATAATTATATATCTTCTTTTATGATATACAGTTTGATTGCCTTTGATCCGTAGGATGTTATGACTCCATGCCAAATGGAATGCCTTTGCAGAATTTTTGTTGCCCTCGCTCTTTCTTTCTCCATCTTGCTGATTCACATATTCAAACCATTTTAATCCATTTACATTTCTATGTTACCAAGGTTAATCTCATTTGTTGTCTGGGAGTGACTCTTGGAGTGATAACATTAAGCAATAATTATATTAACAATAAAACAACCATAACAAATAGGCAACCACAACACATGATATATGTGGTTCACCCCCAGCCTGGGGCTACGTCCACCAACTCTTCTTCTCTTTTATTGTCTTCTGTCAATATTCTACATGAATAGAGCCACAATATCCTAACAACTTTACCCCAGAGTTCATGAGGGGATAACAAATTTATTCCACTAAATATAACAAACCATACTATATATATTAAAGTTTAAAATTGTGCACCAAAGGAGGAGAGGTATGCAGGTTTGAACCTATGACCTCATCTCACATGTACAACCAATATAACCAATACACCAAATGCACCTCTTGTTATGGGATACCAAAAATATTATATTTATTTTTTTCCACATAGTTCAGACATCAGTTAGGTTCGATCCCCTATTTAACCAAAGTGCCCACATGGATATATGTGTTAGAGGTAGCATATCTTTTCTTGAAGTTCATTCCACATGGTATCTATAGTTTGAGTTTACATTGTAATGCATTCCATAGGGTTCCTTGAGGAAAACATAAAGTGTTTATACTCATTTTTCGGATAACTTCATGAGGATTCAATGGTGCACTCTGTTTCTGAGTTTGAGCAACAGATAAAAAGGTCATTGTAAGAACACATGCATTTGAGCATTAATAAATCAGTCTCTCAATTGGAAGTGGACCTGGAGATGTATCCCAATAGCAGTCAACTCCATTAACAAACTTGTGTGATGCACTTTATTATTGTTGTTATATTTCATTCATTTTCTTGCAATTTATTCATGAGTTTCATGAGTTTAGATAAGTAAGTGAATTCATATTATTTGAAAATAGTCAAAGTGATCATATATTTTCTAATCAAGTTGGATGTTTATGTGAATTTAAGAAATGATTAACATATAAGGATTTTCGGATCAAAGAGTGAGGCAGATCCTAACTTGTACTTCATACTTTTTGGGATCGATCCACTCATCTTGGTGTTGTAAGTAGATTATTTCTTTCTCACAGTTGCAAAGGAGCTTATAGTAGGGTGCAAAGAATATTTGGATATAGAGTTTGAGATGAAGGATATTGGATTGATGCATTATTTCTTGGGTTTAGAGGTATGGAAGGTATCGAGAGAGATCTTCCTTGGTCAAGGGAAGTACACAATAGATATCTTGAAGAGATTTAGGGTGGAGGACTGTAGACCGATGGCTACAACTATGGTTACCAATATGAATAAGGTTGTCACTTTAGATTTAGATGTGGTGGACCCCAGGTTATACAAAAAATTGATAATTTCTTTGATGTATTTGGTCAACACCAGGCCCGAGATATGTTTTGATGTGAACACCTTGAGCTATTTCATGGTGGATCTGAGGTGAGTGCATTAGGTAGAAACAAATCATGTGCTTAGGTACTTGATAGGTATAGTGGTGTATGGGTTGAGGTATCTTGGAGGTGATGGAGTAAGTCTATAGCGATATTCATACTCATATTGGGTAGAGAGTGCAATAGATAGGAAGAGAGCATTAGGGTGCTTATTTAGTCTTGAATTAGTAGTAATTACATGGTTCAATAGGAAGCATATTTCCATAACACTCAGTTCAACAAAGATAGAGTATATGGAAATGAGTATGCCTATATTTGAAGTCATTTGGCTTCAAAAATTTCTTACATGATTATTTTATTAGGAGTTGGAGCCCATGATGATATATTATGATAATCAGAGTTGTATCAAACTCTCTGAGAATCTAGTATTTCATGACATGTCCAAGCATATTGATATCGAGTATCATTTCATATGAGATAAGGTATAGAAGGGAGTAGTTAAGCTTCAATATATTTCCATAGATGAGCAAGTTGCAGATATTCTGACCAAAACCTTGGTTAAAGGGAAGCTTGTATTCTTCAGGGAGAAACTTGGAGTGGTGCATAATGACTTCCTCATTAAGAGGGAGTGTTGATGGTTGTAGCATCATAAAGGTACTTTCACACATGTCTAACTATATAGACATGTGGAAGTCATCCAAATCCTTCAAACTTAGTAATTTACTTTAACTAAATGAATTATTAAAGTAAAGTGATTTTATTAATTATTTGAGTTCAATTTAATGAAATGCTAAAGTTACTAGCATTAGTGAATTAAATCTTAGCCTTTGATTCAAGTGAGGTGATATTTAATCTCAACCAGCAATCACTTTGGTGATTAGGGTTAGGTCATAACTCAACATTATAAAATCAAGGATATGATGAAGGAGGGAAATACTTCATATGATCATGTCATAGAGAGAGAGAAAAGAAGGAATTTGTATTAAGGATATGTTGGATAGGTGAATAAGGACTTTCATCTAGAGATTATCTCAAGTGATAGGAGAAGAGAGAAAATGAGCAACCATAGAAATATCTGGTAGATATAAGCCCCACTAGAAGGGACAAGTTGTACGGATTGCATAGGTCACTCAGGGTGTGTATGTACGTGGGATACAATGCAAGAAAGCATGTACATACACAAGATATAGTGAGACAAGGCACATACAGATTTGAGAAATTTGGATGTACATGGTCATACAACTAAAATGGAGTTGCTAGGGTTTGTAGGTGTTGTCTATAGTTTTTTAGTATTTCTCAGTGGGCCATTTCCCTAGTAAGGGAGCCTTTGTGAGATTTGATATTATTCTAATGATAATATGATTTGAAGCACATAACTCTTTGCATGTTTGGAATTGGTTTCTTCGCTTCCTTTACTTATTTTCATTAATTATTCCAGTCATTTTATTTTTTTTGTGAGACACAAATATGTTTTACAACAAGGAAAACACTAGTAAACAATTTATCTAGATGTTGGGATTAGAAAATTGACAAAACAAACCTTGCACTTGTTGTGGTGTCTATGGAAGTTACGCACATGAGTTTCCTCTCCTCTCCATCATGCATCAAGTCTGAGAAGCCTATGAGGTTTCTCAATGGCCAATGCTCATTCTTCCCCTCCATCCTCATCACAATTGACTGTGTTGCATAACCCTTTGCCAACCCAAGTGTTGGTGTCCACTTTCCTTCCCCATGTGCCTACCCCTTACCCTATTCCTCAACCATATAGTAATGGAACTTACCAAATTCTTATGTTGTATTTAGCTCATTTGAATCTCACTACTTACGTTATGCCCCCTAATGGTAAGTTCCCCTTTGGGGGCATACCATAAGTTTCTGAGGCACATCGGCCGTGCCCTCTGATGCATCTTCTTCCACCCTTGGAAATTTACAGATTCCTCATCCATCCACTAAGATCCTTTTGAAGTTTAGCAAGTTTCTGATTTGGAGGAATGTTGTCAAACTTTATGGGAAGGTAACCCATTATTATATCATTTTCAATGACTTGTCCCATGCCCTTTCCATGATGTCATCCCTCAAGGTTCTTCATATTTGCCCCACACAAAAGAAGGATTTCCTTGTTTCCTTAGGAGATGTTAATCCTTTGGAAAATTGCATGATCACCTTTTATAGTGATTTAGATGAACCCTTCCACTTGCCCTCTTCTTTTTCCTTCCATATCCCCATGACCATCAACAAATAAAAAATCCATTGGTGTATTGTTTATGAGGGTGCATATACATGAATCATGTCTACTAAGGTTTGTTAGTAGCTAGGTTCCCCCACCCTCATTCCATATATGATCTCCCTCTAAGAGTATGATGGTTGACCTTCCCAACCTCAAGTCCTTTAATAGGTCTGTCCCATCAAGCTAAGGGAAAAATAAGTTCAAATTTATGTCTAGGTCATAGATTCCCCTTTGGAATCATTTCTCTTGTTAGGATGTATTTTTATGTATTCCATGAAGGCCATGACCTCATCAGTGTTTTGAAAGATGATTTTTCCCCATAATGGAAAACTCATCATTATTGATCAATAGACATACCATGACCCTCAACCTTATATTTATTGTGAAAATGTGGTTTCCTCATTAGGAGGGGACCAAACCACTACCCCTTTTCATGACATTAGCCTTGAAGTCTATATGGAATATATCTTGTTAGGTGTGTTATCAATGAAATTTTGTCCTCAAATGGTTACAGGAATCCATCATCTTCAAACAGCTATTAGTTCACCCATGGACCAAAAATTACCAAAAATGCATTTCCAAAAGGTCCAAAACTATACAACTAGTTATAAAATCAACATGCGCTAAGGATATATAGGATGTGGGCACACATGCGCGAGTAAAAAATTCTCGACAAGCGTGCATGCACCCGAGGTGCGACTATGGACGCTAAAAGATGTGCACACTTCAGAACGCCGCATTTATGATACTGGTCAGCTTCCCACCCACTTTTGGTTCAGCTTCCAAGTCGATTTGACATCCAAATCTCGGCTGAATCTGGCTGGGTGGCTGGTCAAAGACTTAAGGGTTCCCTAAATGGCCCCTTGTTCACACTAAAGGCTGGTTGAATAATGCTTCAAAGTTATGCTATAAAAAGAGGCCATGGGTGCACTACATATTCAAGAAATTCATTTGTGTTGTTATGCTACCTATATTCTCTTGGAGGATCCTCTTTCCTTGTCAAGAGCATACAAACAGTATTTCGTTGGAGCCATTCACATCACCTCTTGAGTGAATTGGCTTGGGATTCTTTCACCATTTCCTTCAAGTTTTCAAGTTGTAAGAAGAGCTCAATCTTGGAAGTTCAAGAGCCCTCCCTTGGAGGAAGAGGGGACCCAAAGTCTCACTTTCTCTTCGGTGTTTTATTTCCACTAATACAATCCTTTCCATTGGTGGCATGAGTTTTGTTTTTTTATTGTTCTAATGTCATTATGCACTCTATTTTAATTCATTTTATTGTTATTAGTTGAGTTTTTTGTTTATCTTGCATGATTTATATTTCTAACCCTTTTCTTTACTGTTGTCTTGCTTAGCTTACCCAACTGGGCTTGTAAGCATCTCTAATTTGCTCACTCAATTGAAAAAAGAGAGGCAACAGATTGGAGTTCCTCCAAACTTTTCCATCACAACGAAAAATCCTTGCTTTCTGCCTTGGGGGCAGTCGACACAACTGACACGCAGCTGATCACATTTGATTTAGATAGCGGAGAAGCACGTCTTCCCGCCCAGGTAGCCTTCCAGATACCAGTTAAGATCCGGAACACCACAATTTATTGATGTATCATCAATGAAGGTGCATCCACATGCATCATGTCTAAACACATATGGCAGAAAATTGGCTCCCCCAAGCTAGTACCCTCTGCCATCACCATTCGAGCTTACGATGGTCGACCAACATCTTCCACAGGGCTTTGTCAAAATGTCCCCATAAAACTTGGGGGCAAAACCATCCTCATTGAAATTGAAGTTATCGATGCCCAGCTTGATTACAATATCTTGTTTGGACGAAACTACATGTATGCTATGAAGGCGGTCACGTCTTCTGTGTTTCGTACGATAATGTTCCCCCATAATGGGAAGATCATCACCATCGACCAGCTTACACATTACAAGCCTAACCATTTTGCCAACATCAATAACATCCTCCCCCTTGTCTATGTTAGCTTGGATGATTTTTCAGTTGTCAACATTGGCCCTGGATTATTCCAAGACCCATCCATGTTGGACACTTATCAGGGAGCGCCACCATTCCTAAACCAATCATTTTCAGCACAAGTTTGTGTAGTTTCCTCTAAAGGAACAAACATTGGAGATAGGACTCCTATCATTGAGTCCTGTCCCGATATCAAAGTTCCACAAGTTGAAGAAATATTACTTCAGGAGTTCCCTAAGAGCACCATCGAACCACTTCTCATGGATCTTCCCCCCCTCCAAGGGAAAATCCCAGTTTGGGAGATAGTCCCCTAGGCCATTACCCAAATTCCCTTTTTTTACCCCCCACCTAGAGTCAAAACATTCCAGGTAGCCACCATGCCACCCTCACCCCCAATAGCTAGCCCCACTGCTACGGCTGGGGGAAGACAGAAGAATAAAGATCCCATTGCTCCACTACCTACCCGAGTTCAACTCCCTTGTGCCTTATGTGAAAGAAAAGGACACCCCACTTAAAAATGTCCTTCTCTTCCTGAGCTACGCAGTTTTATCTAGCTTCCTCAGGCATACCTTTTGCTTTCCACTCCACCAAATATGTCCCCCACTACTACAGAGTCATCAACTACATGCAAACAAAAGATACGAACCAATTTTTCCTGTTCCATATGCGCAAAATATGGGCATTACACTCATCATTGCCCATCTAAAACATACGTTTGCCACACATTAGTCGCAGAATGAGGCACATATATGCCTGAGCCTCCTCCGACACTCCATACCAATGCTCCCATGAATGTAATTCATTATATTTATTCATCAGTCCTCGAGCAAAGAGGAGGTCCATGTCTTCCCACCAAACTATCGCCCGATCATCCATAGTGTTGGTGCAACTGGGATGGCATTATAGGCCCACCGTCCATATCTAAGCCCTTTCTCCACTTTCTTTTTTTGGTCCAGGAGCCCATAAGCTCCATTTTTCGACCACTTACACAATCAATTTTGTCTGGTGATCATTTTCACTTTTCCCTGACAAATCATATTTCCAAGACACACTCAGGTATGCATGCTCATGTTCAAAATTATCAAATAACTGTTATATGTTCTTTATTTTCAGATATTGTTCACGTTGGGTATTTGGTTTTCATGTGTGTAGGTACTTGGTCATCACACACCCGTGCGACCCCTTTAGGTATATGATCGACACTAGCATGTAATCATTCCCTCTGACTCTCAATTGCATCTCTAGTCACACCCTCCGAAATTTTCCTTTAGAGTCCCTATATCTGGCTCTACAATACTGTCACCTCCACTGCATTTTGGTACTGTCACCCGGTAGCACTCTCCCCCACATGAGTTGTCCCATTCATAGTCCCCCTTGGCACTTTGACACTCATGTTGTTTTCACCCTTTAGGGATGGGAGTCCCGATAGTCTTACGCATTTTCGAGAATCAACCACATACTCCTTCTCCTCATTTTTCTAGCTTTCCCAATGGACTCCTAAGTTTTCTCATCATGGTTCTATTTTGACTGCACCTCCGTAGTATCATTAACCATCCATTTCATCCATAGTCAGTTTTCTCATCTGCAGATTTCCCTCCATTCATTTATCTCATACAGAAACCCACCTATGTGCCCCCCACCCTCCACCTGTTCTCCATGCAACCTGCGCCCTCACAGGCCAAGCCATATTGCATTGGGGCACCCATTTCTATATCTGTACACTCATCCCAAATTATTCTTTATTCTTTCGATAATTGTACAAAACCTTTTTCCTGCATTTACATAGCTTTATGTTGTCACCTTTGGCAACCTTCCATTTCCGGCAAAGAAATCCTTGTTGCCCTTGGTTGGGGAATTTTTTTCTTCCTTCCATCGATGACATTATCCATAAGCCTCGAGCATCTTATAGTCCATACACCTTTTTGATCTCTATCTTTTTCCATTTTGTCACGCCTCTGGAACAATTTACCCTCATCTAGTCATCCCCCTGACACTAGATTCAGTTTCACGGTTGCTGCCACTTTACACATCTCCCCAACCAAGGGAAACCTTGAGTCTCACTACTCCTGGACTTCATCCATGTTACTCATCAGTTCCTGATTTTATCCAGTGGATTTCATGAAGCCCTTCGCTTTTCAAGTCATGTCTCCCTTTCTGTCAACATCAGGATAGTTTCCAGACAGGCGACAATATATTGACTCTCATTACCTTTACAATGAGGAGTCTCAGACGACACAGAGAGAACCATCATTACTATCTGCTGTCATTGACCCCCACCATATTCAACTTCAACAAATTCTCATGTTGCGGTGGGTCTTACTTTCCGACTATTGTAGTTGTTTTTTATATTTTCCGAAGACCTCTGAACATTGTTAGGCCATCAATGCCTGCGAATCAGCGACACTTCTTAGGTGTCATCACCTCTTTTCAGAGTTTGTTCACCATCAGAATTGTCCTCTGCTATTATCAACATGCCCCGAGAGCCTTGCAGTCATCTCCACCAACACACAACTTCAGTTACCGTATTACACATTTTCGAGTTACATGACAGGAGCATGGGGCATGCCCACCTCGTTTGTACACATTTTTATTTTTCACACCTTACGAAAGGTTTTGGGTCCTACGGGTTCTGCTCTCCCTCCAACGGGTCGCTCTTGACACTCTCATTATTGCTCTTTCTTACAATGGTACTCTCAATAGAAGCAACATTGATTAATTTTGGCTATACGTATGCTCCTAACCTCATCCATCAGGGGGTATCTGTTATCACTGAAATTTCGTCCGCAAATGGTTACAGGAATACAACATCTTGAAACAACTATTAGTTCACTCATGGACCAAAAATTACCAAAAATGCATTTCCAAAAGGTCCAAAACTATACAACTTGTTATAAAATCAGTATGCACTAAGGATATACAGGACATGCGCGCACATGCACGAGTCGAAAATGCCCGAAAAATGTGCATGCACCCGAGGCGTGATTGTGGACGCTAAATGCCACACACACTTTCGAATGGCGCATTTATGATATTGGTCGGCTTCCCACCCACTTTTGGTTCAGCTTCCAAGTCAATTTGACATCCAAATCTCGGCTGAATTTGGCTAGGTGGCTAGTCAAAGACCAAAGGGTGCCCTAAATGGCCCCTTGTTCACACTAAAGGCTGGTTGAATAATGCCTCAAAGTTATGCTATAAAAATAGGCCATGGGTGCACTACATATTCAAGGAATTCATTTGTATTGTTATGCTGCCTATATTCTCTTGGAGGATCCTCTTTCCTTGTCAAGAGCATACAAACAGTATTTCATTGGAGCCATTCACATCACCTCTTGAGTGAATTGGCTTGGGATTCTTTCACCATTTCCTTCAAGTTTTCAAGTTGTAAGAAGATCTCAATATTGGGGGTTTAAGAGTCCTCCCTTGGAGGAAGAAGGGACCCAAAGTCTCACATTCTCTTCGGTGTTTTATTTCCACTAATACAATCCTTTCCATTTGTGGCATGAGTTTTGTTTGTTTATTGTTCAAATGTCCTTATGCACTCTAGTTTAATTCATTTTATTGTTATTAGTTTAGTTTTTTGTTTATCTTGCATGATTTATATTTCTAACCCTTTTCTTTACTGTTGTCTTGCCTAGTTGACCTAACTAGGCTTGTAAGCATCTCTAATTTGCTCACTCAAGTGACCAAAGAGACGCAACAAGGTGCATACTATAGACCACCTTTATCATTTACCTCACCTAGTTCATCTAGTGTTTGCATGGTGTCATCCAACCATGGACCAATGGGATCAAACCCAAAACCCTCTACTAGACGTTCCACACTTGCCTCTTCCATGGCTCCACTAGGTATGCAACAACCACATCTTCACTATCCCTTAAACTAGGTTCCTTTCTTATTCCTTCCTCCTGGTATCATTAATACCCTGATTATGGATACCCTCACCTTTCCTAACCTCACCCTACAAATTCTAGTGTGGTATTTGGATCCACCTCCCACCACACTTTTGAGTTCTACACCTAGACCATATTTTTCTTTGATTCCCATGTAGCCTATACGTATGCACATAACTGTTCCCCATATATCTACAAAATGCTCACCTCAACCTTCATAGGCCCCATCTCGACCTGTGCAGGCTCCACCTCCATTAATGCCAAAATGAAAAGGATTTGACAAGGGGGAAAGGTCAAAGTCAAAGGGATATCCAACTCTTCCAAACAATCCATTTCCACCTAGACCACTATATATAGGACCATACCACCATGTACCATATGCAATATCACTAACCATGCTACCTTCAATTTTCCAAGGCTACCTAAGCTTAAGGAACTTTAGAATGTTGAAGGCTTAGAACTTGATTCCTCCATACCCACTATGGAAGTGTCTCTTCCTGAGTATTCAACCAAGCATATTAAGTCCATATACACCAATCGCCCTTGTGATTTGTATGACAATTATGACAATTATTTTCATGACTATCCCTCTATACCCTAGTATAAATATTCTCTTGAGATATTGCACCAATAGGATTCTATTCATCATATAGATACAACACCTCCAACCAATTATCCACTGTTGGCACAGGGGTAGACCCAAGGTTCAACGCTTCAATAGCACACCAACAAAATCCTAACTACCAGCCCTTTCAGCAACACCTGCAAAGAAGATGAAGTCTCACCCGAGGTAGAGGCAGGGGTGGTTGCAAGACTCAAATGTCTACAACCTTAGCTAGAACATAGATTTGTGATTCTAACACCTTAAGAGAGAACTTAGCAGTTATAGTTTATTATTATTCAGCCTTAGTTTACAACGCAAATAAACCCTAATAACAGAGCATCACAATATTCATCAAGATATAACATATTCAAGCACTAAGCATATTCACATAGGTCAAATATAGCATTCATTCATATTATTCAACACTAAGATATTATATCAGATTCATCTAAACATACATCAGTGCACTAAGTGTTAGCACAAGATTGGTTAAGGTTCCAAGTGTCAAGAACAAGCATTAAAAACACTCTCACAAGGTTCCGAGCATCAAAAGAGCCCACAGATTTACTCTACTAAATTGCACGCAGACACACAGGCGGGTGCTACCTAAATTCGCTACCTAAATTCTGGTAGAAAACGAATTGTGCATAGTTATTTTACCAGTTTTGAGTGACTAACTTAAAACTTGGATTATGAAGAATTGAGAAGGTATTTTTGAAAACCGGAGGAGGTGTTTGTTCACAACATTCCAAATAACAAAAACCTCTCTTATTTTTTCAAAATGTGGTATGTTTTGAGAGATATTAGACATAGAAATAGCACTACCAATTGTTTTAAAACAGCACTACCTAATTTCCTGTAGCATTCACGATTTTGATATTCACCTTGTTGGGAGGTTGCCACCTGTCAAGGAGGATTTGAATGGAATCTCAGGGATTAGTTAGATGTAAAGGGACACCTGCACATAAGATTTAGCTCCATCAAAGGCCTCATGCATGAGGTGGAAACAATTTATTAATGACTTCCAACAAATTCCTGAAAATTAGCAGTTTGTTGGATTTTTGTCTCTTTGATTGTTGCCACCTATCTCCAAGGCTTAGAATCCAATGGAGGAGATATGATTCAACCTCCTAATGTTATTTGGATGCTATTTTCTATTTAAGGAAGAAGATATCTTAAGGACAGAGGGGGAATTCATTAGCGAAGAGAGGCTTGAGAGAGTAGGAGCAAATAGAGTTGCTCATTTGTAAGCCTGAGGGCCTGTTTGTTATGAAATTTTCTACCATTAAAGATTCATGAGAGTTGTTATGAGATTGTCTTATTTGTTTTCACACTTCTTTGTTATCTTCTTGCTTGAACATATTGCAGGTTTTGAGGATCATAACTTCCATTGATTGATGGATTCATGAACAATAGAGGATCTATTGTAGCTTGCCCATTAAATCATTGTTCATTGATTAAGGAAATCTTTATCTATTGCAGAAAGGATCTCTGTTAAATGGGTGTTCTTCCTTTTTTCATATTCACCATTCTTCTACTCATAATTATATATCTCTTTTTATGATATACAGTTTGATTTCCTTTGATTCATAGGATGTTATGACTCCATGCCCAATGGAATGCCTTTGCATACATTTTGTTTCCCTCGCCCTTTATTTCTCCATATTGTTGATCCACCTATTCAAACCATTTTAACCCATTTACATTTCTATGTTACCAATATTACTCTCATTTGTAGTCTGGGAGTGACTCTTGGAGTGATAACACTAAGCATTAATTATATTAACAATAAAACAACCATAACAAATAGGCAACCACAACACTGGATATATGTGGTTCACCCCCAGCCTAGGGCTACGTCAACCAAATCTTCTTCTCTTTTATTGTCTTCTGTCAATATTCTACATGCACATAGGCACAATATTCTACTTTGCATAGGATAGGAGATTTGCACACACTTCACTACATCCTCCATCCTTGAGCTAGGTTATAACACAAAACTCTAACACAGGCTCTTACAATCACTTGCACTTATCTCTACAAGTTCTCAACACAACATGCACAAAGAATTTACAACATGCACTTAGCACAACATCACATAGATACATATCTTGATTTAGCACTTAGCAAGGTACCAAGCCCCTTTCTTACATCACCTAGACATCTATTTATATATTACAAAAGGGCCTAAACATGGGTTAATCCCATGGGTCGACATGCCCATACTCGTTACATAGCCCGAAACCTAGAAAGCCCTAAATAAGGGACCGAGATCCTGCGATCTTCACTTCGACTTGCACTCCGTCTTTGACAGGCTGTCGAAGTCCCAAAATAGGTCAAACTGACCAAGGATCTTCAAAACTTGTTCAAGGGCCAATAGGCCCCCAACACTCACCTGTGACTCATCTCAAGTCACTCTGATCTGGGTAGCTCTGCCTCAAAAGCCTCCAGCTTGGCTCGAGCTGCTTCGACCTGTTGCTGCGCCAAGGCATCCTACTCGAAAAACTCTTGGATAACTTCTTCATGGAAAGTTCCCTCTAAGCACTATTCAATTGCAGTGATGACTTGATCGAGCTCTGCTCCTCAGCCTTCAATCTCCTCAAATAGTTGAGATGCGTCGTTCTCGACTGGTTGGAGCCTCTATGTCACTTCCATGACTTTGTTCTGTATGGCATGGACCTGCTATTGAGCGGTGCACTTTTCCTGGGATCGCTTCATTCTCTCAACTGTTGACAGGAGCTTCAACTGCACCTGTACTATCGCTGCTTGCTTCTTTGCCTCCTAGAGTTGTGACTCCAATGTCTTTAGTTCAGGCTCTTCAGTAAGTCGCTCATAAGTTTGTGAACTTCTATTGCTAAGCTGTTTACATTCCAGAGCTAATGCTCTGATCCTCTCAACTGCTCTCTGGGTAGTGGCTTCTCTTTGGTCTTACACGTCCTGCAGAGTGCTTGGCACTGTCTGTAGCTCTAGGTCTACTATTCTCTATTGAAGTTGCTGGATAGCTCCAACAAGCCGCTACTTGATGCTCCACTGGGTCTTCTGCATTTTTCTCTAAGCCTGTCATAGACCGAAGTGCTCTTCTGACTGCTTCTTTGACTTCGAGCTACTCTGCGAGCAACTTCTCTTTCTCTTGTTGGATCTGCGCTCTATCCTCTTCAAAGTTGGTTTGGAGGTCATCCTTATCTTGTTGCACAACTTGACATTGTTCTATCATTTCCTCTTGTGCTTGCTTCAGGTCCACTGTGGCATGTTCTTTCTTCTCTTGCGCATGACGAAGGTGAGCTTCGGTTGCATCAACTATTTTGTGGAGTTGGGCATGCTCATCTCCCAACTCTGGTTCTTCTGATTGTGGGGGAGCAGTGGAAACTGTGCAGTTGGAGTGAAGGGCCTATTTTACCCCTCTTAGTTCTATCTCAATTCTCTCATACATGGCTGCTTGTTTGGCTTCATTGTTCTGTAGGATGTCCTGTGAGGCATCTGATATGATTGCGATGATGAAGTTGAAGTCATCAAGCGTGAGCATAGTATGCAGCTTAGTATTACTAGCTCTGAATTTCTTTCGGGTAGTAGGTTTTGTGGGGGAAACCTTCCTTTTCTTAGAGGTATCAGCCTCATCAACAGGATACCTAGGTTGTGTTACTTCACCTTGCTTCTGTTGATCTTATTTTCCATTGGTATATTATTTATCTACATCATCATCACCTTCTTGTCCAGGTGATTTTGTAGCAGTTTCATCTGATGCACTGCTAAGGTTTTGTACTTCTTTGGTCTTCTTCCTTCTGCTAGGTCCAGGTGTATCATGCTCTTCGTGAGTGGCCTTTGAGTTGTCGATTAGTTCAGGGTTGAACATTTCTGTGGGGTCAGTAGGGATAAGGAGCTCTGTAGACCAGTCCTTGGTTATTTCTTCGAGGTCCTCCTCTGTGAGCTTATAGTATGACTAAAGCTCTTCTTTATTCTCGTCTACGTGTGTAGTGATATAAATAAAGTGTTGATCTGCACAAAACTTCATGAGAGGCTTGAGCTAGTGCAGGGTGTTCGATGTCATATGAGGGAAAACCCCAACAACCCTCTTTAATTGGAGATAGTATGTGTGAAACAATACGTTTGACTGCCATTGTTTTCCCATATCGCTCGAGTACCAGAGCATGGTGAACTTCACAGTGAGTGGCTTGAATGACTCAATTTCAGGGAAGGTGGCACCTTTCGACATATCCCAAGTAGTAAACATGATGAGGATCAACAACCAGATAAAATGGAACTCATAGCCCTAATCCTGAGCTTCGCGGAAATCCAATACTAGCTAGTTGACTAAGTACTTTTCCCAATTCATCTAGAGTCCTTCTACACATTTTCCAGCGAGGTTGACAATGAATCTTGTGACTTGTGTAGGTATGTTGTTTCTCACTATATTTTTCTTTCCTGCGATCAAATGGCAGGCCAAGTGCACTGTGCCATTCTAGATGGAGGCTACCTTGTAGCCTCGTGTCCCCTTTTCTACATCGCCATAGGTATCCTTAATCCTCTGTGCCAGGGTGCGGTCTACAACCTTCCCTGGGTAGAAGTCTTGTGGGTCTGGTCTTTCTATGCTCAATCCGGTGATTCTATGGATCAGCGTTGGATCGATGGTGATGCGTCTGTCTAGCCATAGATAGTCACCATGGTAGCATGACAGTAGGAGATTAACACACGCGTTAACCTCCTGTTGCCTTCCAAAATGTGGAATCTTCATCACATTCAAGATGGTGGAATGTGCAAGGTTCATAGTCCATGGTTGGGGGATTATTCTTGAGTTCTTCCCCTTTGTCCTAGTCAAATATCTGTGAGGAGTGAGCATACTATGGTTCTTGCAATCCCCTAGGTTGAATTCACTGAATTTTAATTTCACGATCTTATCCAGCTGTGTTCTAACTGCACATATCCCCTTCGAGAAGTACACAGTAACCAGATTTTAATCAAAGTCCCTTGGGACACTGTCACGTCTCACTGCGCCGGCCAAAGGTGGGATGTAGTCGGACAGGATAGTCAGGATTAAATTCGCATTCGCCAAGTCGTCTCGATGCTTGGTTCTTTTCTCGGCTGTAGCTCAGGATGGTCTGGATCTGCAAGCAGTCGATGGGGAGGCTTGCACTCCTCTTGTCAATGAGGCCTGAATCCTTGCAGACATTACTTTTCCAACCATTAGATCGATGAGAAATTCTTCAAATGACTTCTCTATGACACTGAGTTCATCTGACATGCACACTCGAGATCGGATGACTTAGGTCTATGAACAACCGCTCAATGCAATAGATCAAGTGGTGAAATCTCAGTGAACACAACGCGGTAGCAATGAGTTTGCTTGGATACAATTCACAAAAAGTGTTTTCAGTGCAACAGTCGACGTAATAAGTAGATAACGATGTAACAGATCTCTCCAATGGGCAAGAGGCCTTCATCAATGTGGTTATGTCCGTTGCGACATGGTCCCAATAGTCTGATGGCGAGCTTTCTAGTCATAACTGTTGTTCTAACCATTCGGGAGTGTCGGTCTAACGATTATAATGCCTCCAACGGTTATATCTATTCGCCATGGCACAGTGCCATTCTGAGCTGTTCTGATATCTCGACAAAGTTCCAGTTTTGCACACCTTCCTTCTGCAAAGTCCCCTCTTGAACCTTCTAAACCTTTTCTAGCTTTGCTTTCTTCTTAATAAGTTTTCTAGTCTTCTTCCCCGTGATCTTCGTCTCGATATTCCTCTTTCCATTCTGATTCTTATCTCCCTTTGGCATAGTAACTTCGCGTTGTTGAGATTC
Source organism: Picea engelmannii (assembly GCA_009831015.1). NCBI lineage: Eukaryota > Viridiplantae > Streptophyta > Pinopsida > Pinales > Pinaceae > Picea > Picea engelmannii. Next base: position 640,489 of record ML792164.1, on the reverse strand, counting down.
TTTCATAGGGTTAGAGGGTAGTACTTATTCTTTGTCTGGGGTAGGTACTCTACTCTGCTGTAAGTATTCTTGTGTTCTTTCAACTTCGACGTCCAAGTTTCTGGTTTGGAACAACTTCAACCTATTCTCCTGTTCTTCAATCAAGTGCATTATCCTCCTAGTCATGAAATCGTTTAATTCTTGTTTTTTCTATTCTATGGCTTCCTCTTCTTTTCTTCTGGTCTGATCCTTCTCAATCCAGGTTTTTCCTAGTAACATAGAAAATGGGGCATTGTTCTCAATAAATTTAACAACCTCAAATTCTTCCTCTGTCGAGGTTCCATGAGCACTCATAGAGGCTTGGGTAAGTCTTCCACATAGGGTTATCAACTTTTCTCTGAATAATCCTATTCCTCCCAAGGAAAGGCTCATAGCAGGCTTTCCCAAAATTTCCCAAGTTCTTTTTGTCATGATATTCACCTGTGTTTCCTCATCCAGAACATAGTCTATGTTGAAGTCTCCTATTCTTGTTTCTATGCACTCTTTTTCTTTGAAGATCTTTGATAAGTTGACATTTTTGTGATCATTCATGGTTTCTTTCATTTGTAGCAGTACATTTGTTGGGCCAGAGATATGATCAATTTTGTGACAGTTATTAGATACTTTTGTCGAATATACATATGTGTTTTTCATGTTTTGAAGGAGATTTTTGAAGAATTTTATGTTAAAAATGTATGATCTCCACCAGGTATGTATGATTCATGTTTGATGTCAATATTGAGTATAATTCATCTCGTTTTATGATCCCAAAGATCTAATTCACATTTTTCTAGTGTTACAGGGAAAAACAACACACCACATTTCTACTTTCGGCACTCAGTCTAACACTCCTTCCAACACTTGTTCCGGTACCCGATCCGACATTCCGTCCGGCACTACGTCTTGCACAAAAATGGAGGGCGACTTGGTGGTTATGATACTGGCGGCTAGTGGTGGGTGAATCAGGAACGTGGGTTTTCTTCATGCTTGCCCCCTTTAGCTACTAAGCTCCCGACAACTTAGTTTTGGTTGTTCAACAGGGCGATTATTGGCCTGCTCCATTTTAATAGTTAGGGCATCATTTAATGTAAATTACTGAATTTAGAAGTGATTCGACCCTCCTGTGGTCGACCACTTGGTCTGTAAACATTATAAATACCACCGTGGTGGTTAGCTAATCGTTAAGCAATAGAAGCATCAGTGTGATAGACAGAAATATGATTTTACTCTGTTTTGCTATTTTACATTGCCAGATTATATAAGAACTATGTTTTTGTGTTTTTATGATGAAATTGACCTGTTGAGTTCGTGGTGTGATTTTAGGAAGTAACCACGACTTGCTGGGGGGCCCACCAACAGTCTGGTAACTGTTCTTGATGTTTTTTATGAATTTTATAATTTAGTTGTTCTCTTTATTTCCTGTACATGCATTATCATTTTGTTAATTAGTTTGTTGTTATAGTTTAATTGCTTTGATTCTCTTTTGCAAGTTAGTATGACATATTGTGTTAGCATGCATTGATCTTGTAGTTAGGAACAGATTTGCAAATCCCTAGACTAATCCCATGTGCAATTAGATATCAGATTATGTCTTTATTTATGATTTTAGAATCAACTTTAAAACAGAGCATTAAATAGAGTAAGAACAAAGTTTTAATTTGAGTTTTCTTTAACAAGGATTTGATGGATGGATAGGATTAATCTTAGTTTTTAATCATAGATTGTTTATTTCATTTTTACATAGATATTGCTTACTTAATTGTTGGTTAATACATTTGGTGGTTTATTTTTTAATGTCATGTCTTAATTTTTGTTCTTAAGCATTTTTTTATTGTAGTTCAAATTGTTAGAATAGATATAGCATAGTTTCATTTTATGAAATTCTCTTCCTAGAATTAAATTGCAGTTGTAATTCTTAGTTAATGGTTGAATTTAGTTTTGCTTACATAGTGTAGAAGTACAATTATGATCTCATTACATTGTTGATGGTTAATACATGAATATGCAGGGTAATTGATGAATTTCCATAATGGCTAAATTCTCATTAGATTGTTTAATGCACACCTTCCACTTTTCTATTGAGATCAGTGTTGAGCTTATACCGCTTGAATTATCCTTTGTTGTCAAGTGCCATCGAGATTTCATACGACACCGAAGACATTCACACAACTACCAACACTATATTTGAGTTTTTCATAGATTAAAGATAGTTTCTTTCTTTCATAGTTCAGAATATAGTTTTATTACTGATGGTATTTTGCTTTGATAGGTTAGAGAGCAGTTTGATTATCATAGTTTAAAAGTCAGTTGTTAGTCCTTCTTGCTTCCAATTAAATATATTTCCTTTCATGAATTAGAAATAGCTTTGAAGTTTTAAGAATATAGTCCACTTGCCTGTTAGGCTAGATAGTCGTTCAAGGAGAAGTTTTCATTAGATTGCTTGCAGTAGAAGTTGTCTTAAAGTAGCTAGTTGTTCATTTTCTTTAATAGGTTAGCTAGTTGTTTTTCTTACTTGTTTACTAGCTTTAATATGTTAGTTAGTTGTCTTTTCTTACTTGTTTACTTACTTCAATAGAATAGTTGTTGGCTTGTTTACTTACTTTCTTTCATAGGGTAGTTACTCATTGAATATAGGTTGGCAAGTTAAAGTAGTTTGCTTTTGTCATTTGCTTATTGTTATGCTTAATAGTTTCTTTTGCTTATTGTTATGAACTAGTTTTCTTCAAGTAGGGTTTTCACTTGTTTTCTTAGAACTATCCATTGATCCTTGGCCCAAAAGTACTTAGGTTACCTAGTTTAAAGTTGCTTAGTAGGGTTTGCTCATTAGGTAAGTTTTCTTGAGTAGATTAGCCTTAGATAGTTACCTTCCTTAGTTAGACGATTCTACTACTAGCCCTTCTACCTTTGGCATATATTTTGCTACAACTCTAAGTTTACTTACCTAGGGTTGACAATTTAATTGAGGGTTTTTACTGCATTTTTAGTGCATATATAACAACCATCAACATTCTCTGACTTTCTGGGGTTCTGCTATGGTTTTAGTTTCTTGACCTTCCTCAGGGATTTCTTGTCTCATATTCATTCTTTCAACCTTAGCAATCATTCTAGGGCAATCCAAAACTTCATGATCCATAGATTTACAACAAAGACAACTAGGTCTTGTACCAAGGATTTTTTTAGCAAGATGTCCCGGTCTTCTGCAAATGTAATAAAGAGTTAATCCTCATTTTCTTTTAAATGATTCCCAACCTTTCCTGTACTGCGTACTAGGATCATAGTAGCTAACCTACAAAAAAATCTTTCTAGGATCCTACATCCATTTGTCAGTCCAAACATTCTTTCCTTGCATAGGAATAACATATCTTTCATAATTCTTATCATATCTACTGATATCAAATCTTCTTTCTCCTAGCTGTGCCCAAGTTTTCAATCTAGGATTTTTTTTATCAAACATACCTAGATCCATACTTTCGAAACAAAAATTTCCACTTATCTTACCTTTTCACCCCTATCACCTCTGCCTTCGCTGGATCATTTAAAGGGACTGTATCTTTATCCGTGCCTGTCTTTTCTTTTGGTAGTTACAAGTATGTCTATCAGGGAAGGGACCCAAGCCATTTCCTTGACCAGAGCTACTTCACTACTCTATGGCTCTCAAACATGAAGGTCTTAGTGGATATTTTCTCTCCACTGATGCTACAGGCTACGGGCAATGGACAAGGCTCTATTAAAAATTTTCACTTTTCTTACCTTTATCAAAGCACAACGCTTCAAGATATTACCTCTTTTCTTCAGATCAAACTTCTCTTCTTAGCACAGAGCTCTTACAAGTCAAGTAGAATACTGCGCACTAGGGAAACAGATCTATGCACAAAGCTTTCTCTTTTCTTCAGTTCCCAACAATCACAGTTTCATGTCTTGGCAACGAAACCATTTGTTGGCACAGGGGAAGACCCAGGGCTCAACACTTCAATAGAGCACCAAAAAAACCCTAATTACCGGCCCTTTCGACAACACCTGCGAAGCAGATGAAGTCACACCCGAGGTAGAGGCAGGGGTGGTTGAAAGACTCAAATGTCTACAACCTTAGCTAGGACACATATCTGTGATTGTAACCCTAATAACAGAGCATTGCAGTATTCTTTCAGATCTAACGTATTCAAGCACTAAGCATATTCACATAGGTTAGATCTAGCATTCATTCATATTATTCAACACTAAGCTATTATATCAGGTTCATCTATACATACATAAGTGCATTAAGCATTAATTATATTAACAATAAACAACCATAACAAACAGGAACCACAACACAGGATATACATGGTTCACCCCCAGCCTAGGGCTATGCCCACCAACTCTTCTTCTCTTTTATTGTCTTCTATCAATCTTCTACATGCACATAGACATAAGATCCTACTCCGCATAGGACAAGATATCTGTGCACACTTCGCTAGTTCCTTCGTCCCTGAGGTAGGTTATAGCACAAAACCCTTACACAACATCTTACAGTCACTTGCACTTAGCTTTGTAAGTTCTCAACACAACATGCACAAAGAATTTACAACTTGCACTTAGCACAACATCACATAGATACATATCTTGCCTTAGCACTTAGCAAGGTACCAAGCCCCTTTCTTACATTGCCTATACATCTATTTATATATTACAGAATGACCTAAACATGGGTTAAACCCATGGACCGACATCCCCATACCTGTTACATAGCCAGAAACCCAAAAATCCCTAAACAAGGGGCCAATATCCAGCGATCTCTGCTTCGAATTGCACTCCATCTTTGACAGGTTGTCGAAGTCCCAAAATAGGTCAAACCTGACCAAGTATCTTCAAAACTTGGTCAAGGGCCAACATCCACCCACCATTAAAATTGTTCCCCCCAACGTGCATAACAATGAGAATTCAATGCATATTCTCTACCTAAAATATTCCATGGGATAAAAGATATATGAGAACATCCCCTTATCTATAGGTGTACGTCAGAAAAATCCCAGCATGGCTCATGTACCTCTAGTCTCAACGTCGATGGCACTTTTTTCCACCAACATCCCATCCATATATTTGGATGAAGTGTATGTGAACTATGTTTTTCATTCCCATGGCAGGGGGTAGGGTTCCTCATTCCCACATATACCCATAGCAGCAGGCATCCTACCCACTTACCACTAGGTCCCCATGCTTGAACTAGTGGGAAGGGTAACTCTAGGAAATTATCCTAGTAGTTGCTTTCCTCATCCTGGTTCTAATTGATGCACCATATGTGCCATTGAAATCATATTTATGATCCATTCTTCAAATTTATTTATTTGACACTTCACCAGGAAGCCATTTTTACCAGAAGATTCAAACTTCATACTTTTTCATCAAATTCTTCTTCAACAGGTCACACCACTTATCCACCATTTTTTGTTGTTGTTATTGATTGTTGAACAAGGATTCCGCATGTATAACCTCTTTTGTTCATGGATATGTGTCTCCACTATGCCTTTATTTCCTTGTCATTTAGTATATCTTGCTTCTCTTCTTCTCATTGCATTTTCCCATCATTCTCAAAAATTTCCTATAGGACCCCCTCACTTGGGTAGATGGACCAACCCTCCCATTTTATGCATTTTCCATATACTCAGTGATAGAGCCTCCCTCACATGGGTACCCTATAATAATGACCCCAATTTCATTTTGATGCATATGTTGTTTAATTCCCGCAGGGATTGGGAGTCTAGTCAGTCTCAATCATAGAGTTGAGCAACATTTATTTATTCTCATCATGTTGAAAACCATACTCTCTGGACTCCCACAATTTTGGTTTCTATGTTTTGGATTTTCACTTTGCATAATTCGTTTTCTTTATCATCCAATGATTACCCATAATAGTTTTTTTTTTACCTTAGCTTGAGACATAAATGTTTCATACCACTTATCCCCTTAGATAGGGGCATCTATCTTTCCCCTCCTAGTCAACCCCATTGGAATTACTAGGAGGGTTGTTATCATGGTTGGATTCATTCTTGACTAGTTTCCTCATCAAAATTCTTAGGAGAGATCATTCCCTTTCACCTCTCATCCAACCTCATTGGCATTCTTAGGAAATATCCTTCCCTTTCACCTCTTATCCAACCTCATTGGAATTTCTAGGAGCCATTTCCGTGGTTAGCCCATCCTATATAGCCCCATTGGAATTATTAAGAGCGTCTTTCTATTGGTTTTACCCCCTCCTATCTGGCCCCATTGGAATTTTTAGGAGGGGTTGTCTTTTAGTAACCCCCTCCTATCCAACCCCATTGGAATTATTAGGATGGGTTGTCTTTTATATACCCTCCTAGCTAGCCCCATCGGAATTATTAGGATGGGTTTTCCTTTTGATGACCCATCTAACCAGCCTCATCGATATTATTAAGTGGCATTTTTATCATAATCCCCTTCTAACAAAACTCACTGGCACTATTTATTTAGGTTTGTTTCTCCTCTTTTGTTGGGTTCCCTCCTGACAAGCCTCATTAGAATTCTCAGGAGGGCCCCCACTATTTGGTCTCTTGTTTTGTGGGTTCCATATTGACCAACCTCATCAAAATTCTCAAGAGGACCCCTTGGTTTGGATACCTCCTGAAAAAACTTATAGGAATTCTTAGGAGGGATTCCTTGGTTTATGTTTTCTTATTGGCAATCCACACCAACATTCTTAGGAATTATTTCCCTTATTCTCATCCCCCTTGATCAAACTCATCGACATTATCGGGGGGAATAGTCCTTGTTGTCATCTTCCAAACCGGTCTCATGACTCTTCCCTCCTAACCAACCCCATTGGAATTATTAACCGGGATAATATTTTCATCTTCCCTATCTAACTAGCCTCATCGACATTATTAGGCATGGTTTCCTTTTCTCCTCCTAGCCATCCCCATTGGAATTACTAGGAGGAATTCCTTTGTTTCAGTTATTTCCACCTATCCCACCCCATTGTAATTTTTGGGAGGAATTTTCCCTTGTCTTTCCCTCCTAACCATCTCCATTGGAATTACTAGGAATAATTCCCCCCCGCCCCCCACCCCCCTCATTTTTTCTCTTCCCAACTAGCCCCATTGGAATTACTAGGAAGACTTTTTACTTGGGTCACCTCCTCCTAGCCAACCTCATTGGAATTACTAGGATGAATTCCACCTTTTCCATCCCCCTTCCAATCTTTCCCCATTGGCATTCCTAGGAATAATACCCCTTTTGTTGAATGGATTCCTCCACTAGGATTCCATTTGGACACTATGTTTTCAAACACATTGGTGAGCGACATTGTATTGCTCACACACTCATTTTACCCCTTGGAAACATCCCCATGTTTCCCTTGTTTAGAGAATCTAATACGAGTCACCCCTCCATTAGTTGTACCCATCACATGTTGCCCATTTATCAATCTACTATTGTCCTTCTTATACATTTGACCAACATTATTCCCAGTCACCCACCATCCTTATGGATTTTTTTGGTTGCTACTAGATTAAACATGCATTTATTATCTGAACAATGGAAGTATTGAGTCCACCTCTCTTTACCTTCCATCCATTCCTAGTGTTAGTTCACATCAGTCACGTTGTGGTTTTCACCTTGTGATAATCCCTAGGAGACTCCTTCTCCATGGTTCCAGAGGGATTCACTTTATTGACTTCAGAACTTGTATTCTAGAGGGTTGACTTAGAGGAATGTCACCTTGGATCCCTCTTTATCCTTGGTTCCTTGTTTTTATTTTATGTGCTCGACTCCAACTCATTTTCACACATTTCAGACTCATACACTTGATAGTTTAGTGATCCAATTCTTGATGCCATCATCACATACATGTGTGAGATGTAGCAGACTTTAGGAGGGGGTTTCCCTTCAGGTAGCCTCCTACATGGTCCAGTCTCAGTAGATACTTCCATAATTATAGATTCATAGTGTTTTTTTTGGATACCAAGCCTATAAATTATCCTTCACCATTCGGGCTTGATGGACTTTCCCCTATAGACATCAACACATTTATTTTAGGGGATAGTCCTTTGTACCCTGGTACCTATCCCTTGGATGATGGGTAAACTTGGACCCTGATGAGAGATTCCACATTTATTTCAATCTTGTTCAAATCTCATGTCCTCAAATCATTGAGATTCATACATGCATACATGATATAGCATTAGATGCAGTACCACATATTTTCTTGGCTCTATCAAGTTGTTCTCACATCCCCATGATGAGCATTCCTTCAGTGACCCATTGAGCTCATGAAATATTTTTGGAGCCCCATTCCTATTTAGGAGGGATTATCAAGTTGTTTCCACCCCCTTCCTTAAACACGAGGGGGAATTGATTCTTATGTACTCATTTCAGTCACAGTTGGGATGTAATTTAGATTCTTCTTTTATCTAGATATTTTATGTGAGATTGATTCTATCATGTTGATATAGTCTGACCATTTTTTCCAGCACCATGTTATATTTGATACTCCTTCATAGTATCATTATTGATGTTATGAATTATCTAGACAAGTATGGGTATGACTACCTCATCCTATTGAGATCATATTTCTCTCCACTTGATGAAAATTTATTTACAGGTGGTTTTTTGTGGCCTCTTTTCCGGTTGGTCCTTCTCTTCTTTTCTCATGGTAGTTTTTCTCCTATTCAGATAATTAATATTCTTGTGAAATAAAAATATAATGTATGTTGGTCATGCAATTTGATTCTAACCTAACACATTAGGGGGCATATGTTATCACCATTTATTCGCTCACCTTCCCTAAAAGGATAATCCTTACCGATGTGCACCATCATGGTCCATGTATACCTTGTCAGACACACTTTCATACTATTTTCCATTGCATAACTTAGGAAAAAACTTTTCCCAAAGTTATTTTCACTTAATGAAATCCATAATCCCCCTTTTTTCCTCACCCCCCCTTTATTTTATTTAAATTAAAGGTAAAAATAAATTAGTGGATAACAATTGATTTGGTCAAACAATATATATGAGCTTTCTGTAAAAATACTGTGTGATAAGTTTTGAAATGTCCAATGTTTGGAATGGACACTCCACCCATCATCAGGGACAATTGAAGCTCATGTATTATTCCATAAAGCTCATATATTATGAGATTTATGGAATAATATATGCATGAGCCTTTTTATAGAAATATCACACATTATGATTAACTGTGAAAATCTACACACTCATATACAAATAATATGTTTTATTATTTTGACCATACCAAGGATAACCACTATTTTTCCTATGAAATAAAGAGTTTCTTTCCATTTCCATATGAATTTTCATGAGACCACCGAAATGATGCCAAAAATTGCACTTAATTTTTAGCTCCATTTCCCATTGTTTCTTTAAGCCAAGAGGAGAATTCTAGCCATTTCTACTACATATTTGGGAAAAAAAGAAGAACCCTCCCTTAGAGGATCCACTAGGAGATATTTTTCCTCATCAATCTCTTCATAGGTGTATCTTATTTGTACTATGGTTATTGGGCATTATATATCATATTGACTCTTCATATACCTTTTTATTCAAGTATATTTTCTACTGCATGCAATTTTATTTCTTAATAACATAGATATGAATACATTTAATTAATAGAGAACTAGGGTTTCCATTTTTCTCACCCACTTTTTTCTATGACTTTGAAACAACCACAAAGTTTGTATATTTTCTCACCCCCCTTTTTTATTTTTGAATAGTTGTTGATCTATAGTTGTGATAAATCTTTTGTAATTCTTCTTGTATATCGAATTCCAAATTTTCCTCCATACTTAGAAAATCTTGACATCGCGGGTTCCTAGCATATTGCGTTGCTATGCGAAGTTCCACGACTCACATAACATTTCTTACATTTATACAACCTCCATTTCACACTATCGACACTTAGAATATTTTTGGAAGAAGATGTTCATTCACGACACTACTACATATGGTTTTGATGTCCTATGGGGAGTTCTAATGGTACAGATAAAATCGATCATACTGTCGGACATTACTAAGTAACTATCAAAATTTTGTTATTTTTTTCTTGGGGCCCCAACGTTCATTGGCATTTTGAAAGAGTCTAATCATCATCGGAATTCCAAATCATATTTGACAGTTACCACAAGGGCGTCGTGGCTCCCCATCCTCAAATACATATCATAGAGGCATGTTTCTAAAACCACGATCTATAACAACTCACTCTAGGACCTATAAATACATGTATAGATAGTAATGATCAAATTATGTAACTGTCATATGGATCGAGGTTGTCCCCATGGGGATCATATAAATATACAAGAATTATAAAAAAATTCTATGTGTTGGGCCCTTCATTTTTAGGCATGTATTGATTTTGGGAAAGCATTGTGGCCTAACTAAAATATGACGAGCAATAGAAGGAGTCAAAAGAATCACATGACAACTATAGGATTACAAGCAACATAAATAGTTAGAAGCAATGTGGGATAGATGAAAGTGTAAAAGAAGAAGAAGAAGTCAAAAGAACCATGCAACAATTGGAAAAGTAGCAAGAGCATTGGATGCGAGTAGTAAGTCGAGAATATAGGGGATGAAAGAATCCAATAAGCATAAAAGGAAAAGTATAAATAAGAAGGAAGTGTGACAAAGAAGGGGTTGATGAATAGGTGAATTAATGATAGAGCAATATTTCCACTATTTTTAGGGTTGGGATCCAACTAGTTCAATTATGATGTCTTATTGTAATGGTCCTTGTTGGTGATACTGTGGTTGCGCAATAAAGTTTTGAGTTTGTAATGGGTATTCAGGATTAAGTCTCATTTTGAAAGCTGATGCATGAGAAATATCTGTACTTTATGAAATATTGATGAGGATGTTGTTAATATAATGGAATAGTTTGGGCCCTAAAAATTTCTGTTCTTGTTGATCTATTATATTGTGCATGAATCTATGTGTATGTTGCGCAATCATTTCCTTCCTGTCCATTTAATACTTTATCACTATTGTTGCATGTCTGTGGGGTTTGATATATGAATCTAAGAAGTGAAAGCTAGATCTGATGTCACATTTCCATTAACTCACTTCATCACACACATATTGCCTATTCTTTGGGTGAGACCTCCTTCCCTTGCGGAAGGTTGAATATGCCAATGTTCCTAGACTACAATGGTGTCTTTGTTGGTAACCTTTGAGAACCCCCATATCAATTTTGCATCAACAAATGGTCTCATTGTTGGGACAACTTTAAAGTGAGTTATTAGAGGATGCCTCATCAGATTTACAAGTTTGATGTTGAGAACTCATAGGAAAGAAGGTGTGATTCATTCAAACAACATGAAGTAGACTTGCGACACAAAATATTTAGGATTTTAAAAAGCATTGTTTTCTATTCAGAACCTACTAGCGATCAGTACAATATTTCTTTGGTGAGGTTCCCAGAAGAGGTATTTCAATGGTTAGACTAGCTCCAAGAAGCCCCATAATACAAATCTCAGGTAAAAAAGTGGTATAACTATACTACTGAAAGTTTAACGGCTATTTACCGGTTAGATCATCATATCTCTAGAGATGTAGAATTTTGGTGCATATTGTTCTGTAGGGTTACATTATCAAGTTTTCCACAGAGAATCATCAAGCCTTATTAAAGGCAAAAGAAATATTTAGAGAAGGATCTAGAGGAAGATTGTTGTGGGAAATGCCTCTGTGGATTAAGGTTTTATTAGTGGAAGAATGAATGTTACTTATTTCTTTAGTTGATGTGGCAGTGTAAACCCTTGCACTTGGGGGAAGGTGGTTTAGGAGAGGGTTCATGAATTAGGTCAAGGGAGATTTTCTGGGAGATATGGGGGGTCGTCAAGAGAAAATTACAAGGGATGAACAAGATCTGAGGATGGTTGTGACTTTTGAAAAGAGGTGGCGGAAAAAAATGCGAAAACTAATGAAGAGATTTTATCATTCATGAAAGGAGATCAACTTTGAGAATAGTCATAGTATAAAGCTAGAAGAGTTGTGGGAGTTGTAGAGACAAGGAAGATTGTATAGTCGATGGTTGAAGGTGATATTTTCTGAAAGAGGTGAAGGTTTTAGAGGAAGAATACATGAGGAAGGAAGCTTATAAGAGATGAATGAATGAGTAAGAATAAACATCACCACTGAAGAAGAATACCCAGTCGTAATCCCTGAGGAAGTCGTGGGAGAATCATAACCTGTGACTCCAAAAGATGTTGGATTACATAAAGAGATAAGAGCAGTGCTACAAACATTTGAGATCCCCCATATCAAATAATTTTTCTTAGGAGGTAAAGGAACCAGCCCTAAATCACCCATCCCCTCAACACCATCTACAAATCTGGTAATTTCTATAACAAACCCTTCTGCAAATTCTCTTATTCATAACCCTTCGAGTTAAACAAGTTTGAATAATAGTAGTAGTGGATGTGCAGAAGGATTTGCAGTTGTATCGCAACTAGGACCTTCGGGTTTCATTTTAGCGGGTTTTTCTAAATCTCGTGAGGGAGAATCAACATGCAGGATCCCTCACCCGATACCCTGGATTTTGGGGTAAAGGGCATGAGGATGTGCAGGAACACTGGTTTCTATGCGAATCCATCTGGAGGTCTTGTGGAACTCTAGATTTAAACAAGTTAGTTGAGTTCCAGACCAACATGAGAGGTCGGGCTCTTAAATGGTACATGAAGGAAACTGTTCTAGGATATCATGTGCAAGCTTTCATGCTTGCTCAGGTGAAGTAAATATTTATTGCATAATTCTAGTTACCTCAATTGAAACAACAAGATCTCTCCGAGTTACAAGAGATAAAGTAGAGAGATGGTGATTTTTCTTAGGAATACAACTAGAGATTTAATGATGCTATAGGGAAATTAACAAACCCTATCTATGAGGATCATAAGAGATAATGGTTCATTCAAGGGCTATTACCTTTAACATGTGTCCATTTAACTCATCAAAGGATAACTACTTTAGGAGAAACATTGGAGTAGGCCATGAATATCGAGGATATAAAAGGTTACCCAGGGAAATTAAGAATCATAAGGCTTCAGTAAGATGGTAATATTTCACAACTATAGGGCCAAATATCTATGTTCATTGAGAAAATTCAATAGTTGAATATTCCTAAAGTAGGTCGACTACAATTATGATGTATGGTTTGTTACATGGAAGTTCATGTAGAAAATGGATGTTCATGATTGAGGGGTAAAAGGCCCTATTATACACATATGTCCGCTCCATCGGTTGGACCTACAGGTGGAGTCGTGTAGGTTGCTGATACAACACCATTTCATGGGCCAGTCCAATATCATGCCTTTCTAAATACTCAAGGAGGTCAGAGTGTCAAATATTGTGAGATCTATAGAAGTCATAAACATTCCCCACATCACTACCCTATTTTACAAAATTATAGACCTGCACCAAACACCATGTACTGTGATTTTTGTGGTTCGCCCTCTCACAACACCAATCAGTACCGAGATATAGATGTACTTGCAGATAGATTGGATTGGGATGAATTCACGGTTAATGAAGGACATCAAGGAAATAGAAGGGGTTGCAGAGGCAGAGGCAGATACCAATGAGGATGAACTTGTGGAAGAGGACCATTTTTCTGCTAAAATTGTGATGAGAAAGGACACTTGGAGATATACTTACCCCTTCCAATAATACCTTGGCATGCACATTGCAAGAATAAAACTCATGCTACTAAATACTGCCCATACCTGATTGCTAAATGGGAAGATCATGCTATACATAGAGGAGAAAATATGATAAATTTTGAACCTAGGGCCATGGTCGAAAGAGGTGTGCCTAGTATTAATATCATCACAAGAGGGGGCATGAAGACTGGTGCGGATGTAGAAAGTCCACATCACATAAAGATTCAAAAGGATGCAGTAGAAAATACCAAGTATGATCCTATAAGGTAGAAGGGATTCCTTAAGAGTGCAGTAGAAATTTTTAGACATATTCCTAGTCCTTGAACACCTGCGATTGTGAAAAAAAGTTTCAAGTTGGATTCCCATCATCCAAGGGTCACTATAGAATATTTTTCTCAAATGGATCCCTCAGATAAATCGCAAAAGGTTGTTGACCTTTGGATTTAGCTATTTTTTGATATTTTGGATGATGAACAACTCATTGAGAATTTTCTAAACACAATCAAAGTGTCCTTGGGAGTTGAAGGAAACCGAGAGGAATTTATTACTGCCAACCTTCTAAAAAGAAAAGAAAGTAGGGTTCAAAGGAGGAAAAGAAGAACTATAAAGGAGTCGAGGTTGAATTCTCATATTGATGACTATGATATTAGAGATGTCATGCTAGATTTGGGATTTGACGTCAACATATTTCCAAAAACTATTTGGGAGGCAATGGGAAAGCCCAAGATAGTATATTCCCCTATTCAATTGTGGTTGGCTAATCAATACTGCATTTATCCTATAGGAAGAGTGAAAAATGTTGAAGTTGATCCAGGTGGATATCGGTGGCCACCCACCTTTTCCAAATGGCTCAAAACAGTTTTCTGGCCATTTTGGCAATTTACTATTTTTAGCAGGTTTTAACTTCCGGGGCCATTTTGAGGGCCTAAATGAAGGTTTTTCGAGATTGAGGTTCTCAATGATAGCCGAAGGCATGATTGAGCCCCCAAAATGAATCTCCTCAATGATACCTTTCCAACGAGCTATCACACGCCTAAAACTGAGATCGTATGCAAAAGTTACGACCCCGGGAAGTTGATGCACCAACTTAACCAAATGGGGCCCACATGACTTTTGGCGCTTCATCTCCTAGGGTTAGGTTTTTGGATGTATAGGAATTTTGGAATTCCTGATTATTGTGAAAATGCCTCCAGAGCCTCATTGTAACCATCTTCTTGCAGATGCGAGTAGCCGTCACATCTCTTCTCAGAGATAAGCTGCCACCATTCTAGCGAGTCTTTCACTCTGTATTTTTACAGTCTCTGTACATTTCTCTGATTAATAGAAATCGTGTATTACTGTATATATTTGACTCTTGTTATATTTCAGCTATATCTTTGTTATATTGTTGTCCCTCTTGCAATATCTCTGAATATTTCTGTGTTATATCTCCGCTCTCATTTCGTGTCGAAAATAATCTGGATCAGTGGTATCAGAGCAGGTTGCTCTTGATTGTTTTTAAGTGCATGTCCCCGACGAGGTCCGAGTATAGCAAGTTGGGTCTCGAGCTTGTCTCTCTCTAGGACAATCGCTCTCACACACCCAAGAAACCCTCAATGGTGGAAGAAAAGAAAAACGATGGAGCAGATGATCCTATCAGTCTGATGCTTGAGCAAGCTCTCACACGACAGAGGGACGAAATGATGGAGAATTTTTTCCACATCCTTCAACGCTTGCCGATAGCATCAGGCACATCTTCATCAAGCGACCACTTTGGAGGCACCTCGCCTTTCAAGGTATAGGTTAATTTTGATATTCTCATATTTGAAGGTCAAATAGATGCAGATTCCCTAGATAAATGGTTAAATCTGCTAGAAGGTTATTTCTCTGTTCATAATTTTTCAGACAAGGAAAAGATCACCTTCGCACTCCTTAAGGCTCTCCCCCATGTCAAACATTGGT
>ML792164.1:611404-623423 GCA_009831015.1 Picea engelmannii | reverse complement strand
ACCCAAACGGGGCCCACATGACTTTTGGCGCTTCATCTCCTAGGGTTAGGTTTTTGGATGTCTAGGACTTTTGGCATTCCCGATTATTGTAAAAAGGCCTCCAGAGCCTCATTGTAACCATCTTCTTGCGGATGTGAGTAGCCGTCACATCTCTTCTCAGAGATAAGTTGCCACCATTCTAGCGAGTCTTTCACTCTGTATTTTTACAGTCTCTGTACATTTCTTTGATTAATAGAAATCGTGTATTATTGTATATCTTTGACTCTTGTTATATTTCAGCTATATCTTTGTTATATTGTTGTCTCTCTTGCAATATCTCTGAATATTTCTGTGTTATATCTCCGCTCTCATTTCGTGCCGAAAATAATCTGGATCAGAAGTAGACTTGGCTAGAGTAAAAATGGTAGTTGATTTTGAAGTCATTGAGATAATGGGGGAGAAGGACCCTTATCTAGCTCTTTTAGGAATTGATTGGGCCCATGAAAAATATGTTGTCATTGATATTAAAAAGGAAACTATGACTTTCAAGTCTGATGGCATGAAGTGTTGACATGTTTACAAGAAGAGCATGCTTGTCATTGATGGCAAGAACGACAACAATGATGACAAATAGGCAGGCAAGGAGGATCAATAGACAGGCAGGCAAGGAAGAAGAACAACGATCAAATGGCAAGATCAACAGTGTAAGCTCAGAAGGAGGAAAATAGTCAAAGCACGACAAAGGTTTTCAGGGTTTCGCAGATTGGGAAATCCAAAGAAAAGAGGTTCAAACTCGTGATATGTGAAATTGCGATAAAAATCTTGACAGTTGATTCAAGAAGGACATGTGGTGAATGGAAAAGGTTTTGTTTCAGAGTTTTGCAGATCAGGAAATCAAAAGGAAAGAGGTTCAAACTCGCAATATACGAGATCACGAAAAGATCTAGACCGTCAGATCACCAAGGATCGTGGACCATTGATTAGGCATGAAGAAGGCTTGTGAAGTGGTGAAATCACGATAAGATCTGGGCCGTCAGATCTGGAGTAATTACGAAGGACCAACAGTCGTTAGATATGGTGAAGCTGCAAGGTGGATAAGACCAAGAGTCATACAACTCTCCAAAACTGTGAAGGAATCCTGACCTTCCATCTAGGACAACCGTGGACTATTGGATCTAGAGGACACATGGTGAAAGATCATCGTTTTGTTGACTAGAAAGTCAAAGGAGTGAAGTGCTCATTTGAGTGGCAAGTGATCATATCTCATGGTCACATTGTTGAGAAGCTAGAGAAGCCAAGCCCTATTTTGGAGTTCGTGACATGGAGAGTCGAGAGGACTCATCACAGAATACCCGAGATGAAAAAGTGCGAAATGTGTTTTTGAATAAGGTTGTGGTCACAGCTAGTGGCTACATCTGCGGAAGATAGGGGAAGGCGCTAGCGGTGTTAAGCTCCATCTTGGAGTCTCGGTGCTCACGAATTGGAGCATCAAGACCCTTCATCACAGGAATCGCGATGAGATCTGGACTGTCAGATCATTAGAGATCTCGATCGTTGATTAGGCTCGATGAAGTTCATAAGTTCATGAAACACGAAGCACCTTTTGGCACAGCCTGTGGTCACCACTGGTGGTCACGTGAAGGGAAGAAGCTAGTAGAGTTAAGGTCCACCTCGGAGTCTCAGTGATCACAACTTGGAGCATCAAGACTCTTCATCATAGGAATCACGATATGCGAGATTGCGATGAGTTCTAGACCGTCGGATCATTGGAGATCTCGACCGTTGATCAGGCTTTATGAAGTTTATAAATTCGCGAAATATGAAGCACCTTTTGGCACAGCCTATGGTCATAGTCGGTGGTCATGTGAGGGGAAGAAGCTAGTGGTGCTAAGCTCCATCTCAAAGTCTCGACAATCATGACTTGGAGTGTCGATATCTTCTATCACAGGAATGCTGAGATGCGAGATCACGAAATTAAAACTCTATTTAGAGCTTAGTCACAGCTAGTGGGCATATGAATTAAATGCGAGACCCTATGAACTCCATCCAACGGTGCAGGTGAATTTAAGTATGATCGAAGGGCTACTATTTCTCTTCACAGTTAATCGATCAGTGATGATTCAGTTGCTGAAGTGGTCTTTGGAGGTTCAGAGTGTAACTGCTAGAAACCAATGATGGTTTCTGCCAGAGGACTCGAAGAGACTTCTGTGTGATTATCAGAGGATCTGAAAAGTCTCTAGGAATCTACTAGTGGAATGAAGATTGTTCGTAGAGGTAATTGACAGATGGATCTAACTACCAGAGAAGATGAAGAGTTGCCATGATGAACAGGTAGAGTACTCGACATGAGAGAGCATGTAGAAGCATGGTGGGACAACATGCACAAGGTGCACAGATACTATAAGTATGCAGAACAGAGAAGAGATGGGGGTTGCTATTGTTGAGAGGGATTCAGGAGTGTAGAAGGAGGAATGAACAACAACTGAAATACATAGAAGAGGAATGGAGGATTGAATGGACATGGCGCATAGAGCATAAAAAGAAGAAGCACAGAAAGCTCAAGGAATGTGTGGAGCAAGACAGTAAGACACTAAAGGAAGGCTGAGGTGCTCTTGTAGAGAAAAACAGAAGATCCGAAATCCCAAGAAGATGCAGACAGAGAGACACTGATATAGGAGAGAATAGAAACATAGTAGAACAATGATAAGTCTGGTAAGCCAATGATAAATATTGTTTCACTGTGATAAGTTTCATTAGAAAAAATTTATATTTTGGGGTGGTAGGGAGGTGCTAGGGAGGACTGTTGTCCTCAGAGGTTCAAGTGGGTGCTTGAACATAGGGAGTTGCAGCTTCCTTCTTGTTGGTTCTAGAGAAATCGGGGAGTTGGTGCTTCCTTTTAGTTGGTGCTAGAGAAACCGGGGAGTTGGTGCTTCCTTCTAGTTGGTGCTAGAGAAACCGGGGAGTTGGTGCTTCCTTCTAGTTGGTGCTAGAGAAACTAGGGGGTTGGTGCTTCCTTCTAGTTGGTGCTAGAGAAGCCAGAGAGTTGGTACTCTCAGTAAGTAGAAACTTGCAAAACATAGGTTGTAGTATCATTATGAGTTGGTGCTCATATGTATGATAATGTAAAGAATGTAAAGATTACTTATCATATAAAGAGGAAGAGGTTTTTACTCTGTATGGGTTTCCTTAGGAAATATCTGTCTCTGTGTATCTCATATGTGTGGCTGATGATGAATGTTCTATTGCTAACTTCCCTACATTATTGTGACTGTCATTAAATGTTGTGTAAAGAGTTTAAAATAAGCATAGTTGTTTAAGCTCATTAACAAATGATTCACCCCCCCCTCTCAGTTGTCCAACATGAAGGTCACTCAACCACTAGATCCTTATCAAGGTCCAAGGTACAATGAACTGACAAATGATAAGATGGAGGCATACATCATTGATCATCTATATGATCTCACTGTAGGGAAAAGAGTTGATTATATAAATCCCAATACAGATTGATCAGTTAGTTGGAGAAGTGTCTAGTCAACGGATGAAGAATCTGAAGCAACATTCAATAATTGGGAGCAAGGTTGGTGTGAGAATTTCTTAAGATGTTGTGAAACTGCTAGATCAATGAGATGGATTGAAACATAGATAAATGATTATCGAACATATGATGGCACCTGAAATATTCAAATCTTTCTCATTGACATGGAGGATAAGATTGCAGTAGAACAAATAACTTCAACACTTGACTTAGCTTTAATGTATTCCCCAACCAGTTGGTGGGATACCCACAAAGGAACTATGTCTTCTTGGGATGAAGTCAATCTTGATATACAACACCATTTTCTTCCACTAATGCAAGTATGTTAGTTGGGTAAAGATCAGAAGAGTAAGAGTCATATGTTATCCTTGGAGACATATGATAGTCTATCTAATCCAGCTGAACATGTTCAACATTGTCTTCGAGTATGGAAATTTGCACAACTTCCCTCTTACCTGTGAACACATCAATTCTTCCATTATCTGGGAAAAATTCCAAAATCATGGTATGTGCATGAGAAAACTTGGAGACAAATTTCATGCTGGAAGATACTACAGAGCCAGTTCTACCATAATTTCTCATTTTTCGGTAAGTCTTCAGAGATCATAGTTGTATTGAAACAGATTAAGAAAATGTTATTCAGTAATGAATTCAAGCCTAGACACCCACTTGAATTTTGTTCTGATAATGAACACTTGCTTGAGTGTATCTTTTATCCATCTCCTACCAAAATACCCATGGTTTCTAGCAAATTTTATTAGGATCCTGAAGATCCTAAGGACTTAGAAGAACTTAGACATTTAACCTTTAAAGAATCTATAGGAACAAGATAATTTCAAGATACCATGTCAGCTGATACCAATAGTTCATATACTCAGCCTTTGAAGTTGAGGAAAGTGAATATTGGGAGTGAGGAACAACCTAAGATGGAATCTATAGGAGACTATTGGGATGAACAAACTATGACACAAATATAGGCTTTCTTGCGAAAATGTGAGTATCTATTTCCTAAAAGTTTTTCAAAGATGAAAGGGATTAAGGGAGGCCTAGGAGAGATGAAGATATAATTAAATCCTAATGCTAAGCCAGTCAAACAAAAATTGTATCTCCTAAATCATAGAGTCAAAGAAAATGTTAGAAAGAGATTGAAAAAATGCTTGTGGTTGGGTTAATTTTTCCAATGGATGATGTTGAATGGATTAGTCCTATTTTAATACAAATCAAGAAGGGTACTGATGATATAATATTCTATGTGGATTATAGAATTTTTAACTACACCTATGTACATGACCCTTTTCCTACCCTATTTAGTGATGAAGTCCTTGATTAGGTGGTAGGAAACAAAGCTTATTTTTTAACAAATGGGTTCTTCGATTATCATCAAGTTAGGATTGTGGAAGAATATAAGAAGAAGATTACCTTTACCACTGAGTGGGGTTCCTTTTATTTCAACATTATGCCCTTTGGGATGAAGAATTCCCCTACTGTCTTTTGCAGAATCATCATTGTTGCCTTTTAAGATTTTATTCATAAATTTATTGAGGTGTACATGGATGATTAGAAAGTGTATGGTTTGTTGAGGGAACACATCAGGTTATTATGGTTAATGTTTGACCATTGTAGGCAGTTACAGATCTCTCTAAGCCTAAAGAAGTGTATCTTTTGTGTGCCTTTTGGAAATCCACTAGAACATATAGTATGCAGGGAAGGAGTTTTGGTTGATCCTGCAAAGGTTCTTGTGATACTAAATATGCCTCCTCCTATGATTCCTAAGTACTTTCAGTTAAATTTGGGTCACACTGGTTATTATTGGAGGTTTATCAGAAATCACACAAGCATAACTGCTCTGTTGGAGAAGTTGTTGAAGAAATATGAAGCCTTCAGTTAGAAAAGAGAGTATGATATTGCCTTCAAAATTATCACAACAAATTTGAGTATGACCCCTATTCTCATATATCCGAATTGGAAGGTGGAATTCCATACAGACATCGATGCTTATGGAATTGATTTGGGTGTGATCCTTTTGCAACTTGGTGAAGGAAATATGGATCATTCCATCTATTTTATGAGTAGGAATCTTTCTCACAATGAGTGCAACTACACTACAACTGAAAAAGAAGGTTTGGACATGGTCTATTCTTTGCAAAAATTTAGACACCATCTGTTAGAAGGCCATTTTAAATTATTTATTGACCATGTAGATATGACATATCTAGTAAATAAGACTATGTTAGAAGGGAGAATTTGTAGGTGGTTGTTTCATTTTCAAGAGTTTTCCTTTGAGGTCATTATTAAGCTAGGAAAATTAAATGTTGGTCATGATCATCTATCTTGGCCAGAATCAGGGGAGAGTGGAATAGCTGCCGATGACCAAATCTCAAATGTAGATATATTTAAAATCGAGGCTATCCCTAATTATCTTTCTGATATTGCATTATTTCTCACTACTGGTATTGTTCCTAATGGGTATCCCACAACTTAGAAGAGGCACCTAATAGTTTGAGTTGCATACTATCAATTGGTCATAGGAAAACTATATAATTTAGGGTTGGACAACATCCTTAGAAGGCGTGTACTCGACCATGAGTGAATTGAAATATTATGGAAGTGCCACAGTGGAGTTTCAGGAGGACGTGTTGGAGGGAAAATAACTACAAAAAATATGCTTCAAGCCATATTATGGTGGCCAACTATATTCAAAGATGCCAAGGTCTATGCCAGAGCATGTGATGTCTATCAAAGGTTTGATAAGCCATCATGTAGAGATCAACTTCCTTTACATATTTTTTGGGCTCTTAAAGATATTGAGAAATGGGCAATTGATTTTATAGGACCGATAAATATTCCATCCAAGCACTTAAAGGCAAGGTATACCATCACTGCTATAAACTATCTCACCCGTTGGGCCGAAGTAGAACTAGTCAGGGATTGCTCTACATATATTCTTTCCAGGTTTATTTTTGAGAACATAATTACTCGATTTGGGTCTCCCCAGATTTTGACTAGTGACCAAGGGGCACATTTCATCAGTGAGACTGTATCCACTCTCACTCTCAAGTTCCTCATTCAACATCAAAAAAGTAGTCGATATCACCCACAAGAAAATGGTACAATAGAATCATTTAACAAGATTATATAGAAAGGGTTGACAAAAGTATGTTGCACCAATACGGATGAAAAGGATGAAAGAGTTCCATTTGTGTTATGGGCCTACATGATTACTACAAAAAAATTGTATAAGAATGCTCCTTTCCAACTGGTCTATGGAAAGTAAGTAGTCGTCCTAGCCAAGTTCAACACCCTGATTTTATATATTGCGCATGTGACTTATATGATGGATGACAGATCAGTTGCATAATGAGCCACAAAGCTATTGGAATTGGATGAAGCTAGGTTTTTGGTTGATTTTCATCAAACTATGGAAAAGGCTAGAAAAAAGGCTTGGCATGATAGGCACATTAAAATCAATAATTTTTCCCAAGGTGATCAAGTTTTGTTGTATGATAGTAAGTATCAAAAACATCTAGGGAAGTTACAATTGCATTGGCTTGGACCCTTTAGAGTTATGGAAATTCGGGAATCTAGAACTGTCAAACTTATGCAACTAGATGGTATTCTTTGTTTGAGATGGGTGAGTGGCACGTGCTTGAATTCCTACATCTTTTCTTATTGAATGAAGTTCTGTAGCACTCTTGTCATAGGGAGTGAAAAAATTAGATATGTTTTTGTTTCATTTTGATGTTCTCCCTTTTCGTCCAATAAAAAATGACATGTCCAATTGTCACTTGTCCTAGAGTCTTGCTATCACTGTCAGTTTGTCTAGCTCATATCACACCTTTGTGGTCAGGGAGGATTCTGTGTCAAATATTTTCTTCATTTAGTAGTTTATGAGGTCTAAGTCATTGTCCTATCGTTGTTATATTTTTTGTTAAATGCAGTTAGTACCTTTCCATTTCCATCCTCTTCACATTATTCATGTTTATTTATCTCTCAAAATATATCAGTATATTTCTGGTTAACTACTAGTGTGTTAATTAACTCCCCATTTGTCCTAATGTATCCATGTTGTGTTGATAATTGTGCCCTTTACTACCCAAACCATCGATTAGATATTGCCATGTTTGTTAGTCATGTCCATTGTTAATGTTTAATTAGTTACACATGTTTAGTTTTAATGAAAATTCAATGTTCATCCTACATCCTCTTCCTCATGACTCTCTATAAACTAGTGATTGCCTCCTGATCAAATCATTGTTTTCTATTTGTTTTTTTGCATTTTTCACTTTGGATCCCATTGAGAACTCTGTGAGTTTGCATCCATTCCCATGTATATAGGTTTTATTTGTCTATCAACACTATTGCACCATCATGATTCTCACTACAACTTGCAGGGCTATTACAAAGGTCATTGTTCCATAGGAATTGGTCGATCCATGAGTTGAAGTTATAGGCGATTTACAAGGAAAAGTAGAGAAAAATCGGCTCCTTGACATTGATTTTATAGATGTGACACTGTATCCCCAAATGGAAGTTCACACATATATGGATTGCACAGAGCTGCCAATTGGAGAGTTCTAGTGGTAGTGAAAACCTTCATATCTTTCACTTCATGAATCCACTTTGATGAACTTATGCGACCTACTGGTTTTTGGGACTACCGGAGAAGTTGCAAGATGCACGCAATTTCTTATTAGTTGAGTACATAACGATTGTTTAATGATGGATAAGGTGTGTCCCATTCATGTTGAGGATATGCACAAATTGACAGGTCCGTTAATGGAGGGGAAAGATGTATCTCAAGGCTTCCAAGGCTCGGGGAAGAACGACCAAATGAAAGGGGATCTTAGCTTCTAAGACAAGTATAGAACTAGATGCGGAGGTCAAGAACCACACATCAATCCCGTCAATGATGAATAGGTCCACTATGAATGCTATTTGATGACTACCAAAGTAATGAAGAACTACTCCAAAGGTGATTTCACTTTAGATGCCATATCTGTTGTTGAGTTCTGTAAACAAGGAGTGCCATTGAATTGGTGTAAATATTTTCTCACGGATATGATGCAAGCCTGCACCGACATGCATGAATAGGATACTTATTTCATATAGGGTTACCTATTGGTTACATTCACAATGTGGAAATGGAATACACCACAGGGTCGTGAACTATCCTACACTCCTGACCACCGAGTCGCAAAGATGTTCAACCCATGGAATTCTTGAACTGATAGCACCAACAAAATAGACAACAACAATGAATTTTTTTAGTTGTATAATGACCTCGTCAATTTATACCAACAAGATCCAGTTCAACATAAGAAAATATCACACTTTTTTCAGACCCCTTAAAACTTCTTTAGCTCTATTTCACACCACCCCACTTCCTTTCTATCCAAATGAGAAAATTTTGAACAAATAGGTCTCCTCATGGCTGGGAGTACTACGAGAGAAGACAAAATCAAGAATAACGTATACAATGCTTGTTATATCACAATGAGAAACCCTAACACAAATAGATTACCCTGGTTCAAGGACCACAACATCGAAGAGAGAATGGACACCCCCATATTTAGAAGAGGATGAGGAAGAAGAGACACTATCGAGGTCAACCTCACATCTTCCCTTTCCATCAATTCTAGAGACATCTACCATCTTAGGTAAGGTGTTCCACAACATTATTCTAGCTGCATTTCCTCCTAGGAAACCCCACACTAGTTTATCGTCTACATCCTTCTCAAACCCCATTATCATTGATGCAGTACCCATTTCTTCACTACCACCCCTCACTCACACTATCACTCCTAAACCATTCTCCATACCCATTATAACTATTCTTGATGATCATGTGGTCAAAGTACAAGGTACCACCATTATTGAAGACGTTAGTTGGAAATAAACTACCTCTTTTGCTAATGTACCTCGATATCCTCCACTATACCCTCCCCATACTAACATTGAAACCACGGAGAAAGAGTCTAGTGACCATTCACTACGATTGTAGGAACCACAATAAAAATTCCATCCCCCTTTCCCCACATTCTGTAGGTCAATTTCCCACTTGAAACCCTACTAGAGACTACCCCCAACCCTGAGCTAGATAAATTATCAAAGGTGCAATATTAGATGGGTCAAGATCTTCCAAATGACCTTATGGATACCCAGGAAGATGCTACTTCATCTCACAACACCAACTCAATCAAAGAACAGGTTGCACCACTACTAAGTATTTCTGAAAGATCTATCGCCAGTGGCCAGTTGATTGCATCAATACTTCCCATTGATGTGGAGGCCATGTGGCAGCGACGTGGTGGTGATGTGGTAGTGATTTGGCAGAGGTGATGTGGGGTGCCACAATTGAAAGTGTACAGTGGCAGTGGGTGGCATAGTGGCAGGTGACGTGGGAGCTATGTGCATAGGTGGTTTAGCCAATACCATAAACCAATGTTGCATGGGAAGAGAAGTAGTTTTGGCTTTTAGCCTTGTACCATGAGAAACAATTTAAATAGTTCCACATAGTATAGAAAAACCAATGTGGCACCCCAAATTAATTTTAACACCCATGGAAGTTTTGGATGTGACATGTCCTTTCGACTCTTGATCTCACCCGATCTCAGTTGTCATATCTGGGATAATGTGCAAGTTTGTGTGCATGAATTAAAAGGGTGAGGGATGGGACCCTCCCATCCTTATGATAAATAAAAGGGTGCCACATGGGGCTTTGACAGTCAAGGTGGGACCCTTGTCCCATCCATGGTCATAAATGTTCCAATTGGATAGGTGGGTCCATAAAAGGATGGATATTTTATTGAAATTTAAGGCCATGTAAAAGAAAAAACATAGAAATAAGAGAGTGTGGCCTGATGAGGTAGAGATTGGAAGTACAATAGGTTGACATGGAATTATTACGGGGTGCCAAGTGGACCCATACTTCCATATCAACTTCCATCTCAACAGAAATGATTTAATTTTCTCAGAAAATTACAACGTTTTTTAGGTCATGTTTTTGCAGGCCATTTTCGGAGGCCTAAACAACGTGTTTAGATACTCAAAAAACACAAGAATGGAGTGCACCAAGGTTCACTTTGAATTTTCATCTCAAGTTAAAGAGCTCAGAGATATCTTTCCAACCCATTCGCCAAACGAGGCTAGTATGAGGAAGTTACAGGCCAAACAATGGAAGATAAATTTGAGACCAAGTTAATTTCTGAGGACCATAACATCCTGCTCCAGAATCAGATTGAGGCATAGGAGTATTCCATGGAAATTTATTTGGGAATAGAAGGCATACATGGAGTCAAAACACAAATTTTGTCACCTACAAATGCACATGAAGACATAGAAGGCACCTGTAGCATTCAAGGCTAAGCAAATAAAATGACTTGAAACTTCAATAGGCTTTATCTAGTAGGTTGAAGATCAAACGAAGGTGAAACTTGGCCAGAATGTCCAAATTATGGCCATGAAGGAAAATAGTTGAGCTGATGTCAAAATCCTGAAGGAGGTAGTGTAGGGATGAAATAATCGGGATAAAATTACACCTAGAATAAAAAGTGTATTAAAGGAGTAAATGGGGAAAATTCCAATGGCTATAACTTTCTGCTGAAGACTCACAATTGAGCAAGGAAGTAGTCATTAGAATGGTATTGGATAGAAGAGTCCATTAATTCACCCAAAAATGTGAATTGAGCTGCATAATTAATAGGAAACAAGAAATACTATTTCTAGTGTATGTACAGGGCATAATGGTGCATAATCTTTGTAGAGTTGTTAAATTATTTAGCCTAACAAATCATGTTGTCTGCACATTTTGCAGTGTTAACAAAAAATAGATTAGAATCATCATATATCATAGGAATGGAATATGCACAAATAACTTAAAACCATGAATATGAGGCCAAAGGCTTGTCTTTCAAGATGGGTAATGAAGGGACATAATCCAATGGGCATGGAGAAGGCAAGGAGGAGCACATGAAATTGGTAGAAACCATAAAGAGTCTACAAAAACATGTCCAAAGTTATAAAGTTGATAGTGAGAGGCCTATGAAATATAAGGAGAAGAAAGATGGCTTCAACATGAAGTTGTTGTATAGCTTGGACAAAACAAGGAAGAAAATGGATAAAGAGACATAATCAAGCAAGTTAGGGAGTCATAGGTCTCATGATAAAAGAAGAGAAGAAATAAGTGTTGATAGGAATCATCATCACTCGCCAAGGCATTTAGATAAGATAGCACACATTAGTTCAAGTCCATATCCTATCAATAAGCATAAGAAGAGGCATGCGATAGATGAGCTATAATGAGAGATGAATAAGATCAAGCCTCCTCCCTTTGATGGTGAGCATAAGAAATATGAAGATGAAGAGACCGTTAGATTACTGAGAGGGGGGGTGAACTAGTAATAGAGCAATTTAATCCCTTTTAACCATATAATCCAAGTGCTATATCAATGAAGCATTATTATCCAATAACTGCAGAGTAAATAAGCAATGAACAAATGAACAATC
>ML792164.1:591700-604072 GCA_009831015.1 Picea engelmannii | reverse complement strand
AATATAAAAATTCAAATAAATATCATGAGCATTAAATATATCATCAACACCATAATTCAATGCATAGACATCACATAAACACAGTACACCATAATTTTACGTGGAAACTCAATGCAGGAGAAAAACAAGGAATGATTTTGTTATTTATCAAAGAGTGCATTCATTGGAAGCACCAACTTCCTATTTCTCCAGCTACAACTGGAAGGAGTCTCCAACCCCCTATTTACATTATGAAACCTAAAGGAAGCTCCAACTCCCTAGTTTAACTAGCTCCAACTGAAAGGAGGCTACAACCCCCTTTCCTTTCCCCATCCAACCACCCTGAAATATAAATGTATACCAATATGTCACTACATTCATTCCTGTAATTGATAACCTTTTGCTACTATTGTTTCTGATACTTTTGTTGTTGCTACAGATTTCAATATCTCATCAAGACTGCAACCACACATACCTCATACCAATATCCACAAGAGAGTTATCCAAATCAAATGTTTATGAATCACTAATACATATATGTTCCTGATTTCTTCTGAATACTCACCTAACATACACAGGCAGACATATCTTCAACTTGTAGCTAACCTGAGTTTAGATCTTTGATCTTCAACAACTTTTCTCCATAGGTCTGCAAACCTATACATTGCTTGCTCGTAGATGTCTATGCTTTTTATCTCTAAATATCGTGTATGTACACACTTTTCCTCCTGAAATATGAGGATTTATGCAAAATACTTGGATCTTTAACTCTTTCTCCATACGCTTGACTTCTGCAAACTTCTTCCTTCACTGGAATTCTCTAACCTCGATTCATTGCCTTAGATCTGCTAATTTGTATTCTCAGAAGTGATATTCAATTGACTCTTCTCTATGGTTTAATGATGATCTCATGATGACATGAAACTCACATGCACATGCAACTAACATGCAACTTGTTAGTTTCTGTTTACAATTAATTTAACATGCAACTGACATGCAACTTGTTAAATTTTGTTTACAACTACTTTACTTTGACATACAACTTGTTAACTTTTTTTTCAAGGGTTGAAATCAATGACAACCAATCTTTCAACAATTTAATGACAACCATTCTTTCAACAATTAATCTCTCAACAATTAATATTTCAACATGCAGTTGGTGATTATTTATAAAAGATAAGTGTCTTCTTGTGTGTTTTATTTATTACTGTTTGTTTAATTGAGTTGAATTTGTTATATTCATGCATGTGAATATATGATGTTAGGAATGCATTTATGTTTATATGCAAATAATTTTTATTTAAATTAATGGTATCATAGTTGGAAAAAGTTTGTGTGGCATGGCCCATCTTGGGGATGGGATGCTACATTATGGTATGAAAGCAAATTTATGTCGATTTGCTGGTAGTGGGGATGCTGCAATAACTAGGTAACCCAAGAAAACAAGCACTCAAATAATGCACTTTGTTGGTGGGTTTTGGTCACAAGGGTGGATAAATCCCCCTTAAGCTCAATAGTTGTGGGTTGAGCCTCAAGACAAATGGTGATGGATTTAAACCAATTCTTAGATCTATTTGCATATATCAAATCCTACTTTAGATAAGATATAAAAATCTAAAGCATGAAATGAAAACTACCTAACATGGAATTTCATGAAGTTATGCACATTATACAAGTATTCTACCTAACATGAAATTATGCGCATTATGCACGTCATCATTGTGAAATTTCATGAAAATAGGGCATTAGGAGCATGCTTTTTTAGGGAAAAGTGCAGGATGTATATATGTTGTTGTGTCCCCAGAATTTGGTGACACAAAAACTTAAGTTATATATGATGTTTTGCACTAGCCTCAGAGCAGGTGAAGGACTAATAATATCCATATCCATTTAAAGTGAATTTTATTATTTTTTTTTATAACTGAATCAACTTGTTTTTTTTGTTGAAATATGTAGTTGTTGACATCTAATGTTGACAATGTGGGTGACAATGACAAATTGTTTGAATTGGACCCGATGGAGACAATTAAAAAGGTTGTGAGAAAGGAAAACAAAGAACTTATTTCATTGGGTAGGTGTGAACCAACGGAGGAAAACAAACAAAGATGCAATTTTTTTATGGAATATATACAACAATATGCGGTAAGCACCATATTTTAAAAAGGTTATTTATCACATATGTTTGTTTATGAATTTTGGTTTGCTACTTTTGTATGATATGAATAAAAAAAAATGTTTTATTTATATATAATTTATTCAAATCTTCTCAACAGACTGCTCATGAGGCTAGTGTTGGTAGAAAATGATGGGATTTTTAATAACCTTTATAATTTATTAGAAAGATGGTTACAAATACAATTCGTTTAATTATCAATATGGGATTCATATGGAACTTGTGAACTATCATGCACTCTATATGTCAGGGAAAACCATTAAAACATAGTTCTAGATATGAAGTTGTAGAAAGAACAAACAATCAGACAAAGGTTTCAAGATATCTTTGACAAAGTCACCAATTCTAAGGAAAACAAACTAGAAAATATTTAACAGTCTAAACTATCTTAGCTGAGCATGAAAGCACTTAGTGTTGTAACCCCCGGTTGAGTGGAAAAATGCAAGAAGTAAAAGAAAGATAATATAATTCAACCATCCTGGAAGCACTTAGTGTTGTAACCTGATTGAATGTAATTGAAATGCCAACGAATCTAATTTAGCTAGCATGGAGGCACTCGGTTTTGTAACATCGATATGAATGTAATTGAAATGGAAGGAATCTAATCTAATTATAGAAAACAAACTTGGTCAATTACTAATTATAAATGGTGAATGTACCAAGGAATACTTTCCTCCATTCAATCCTACAAATAATACCAAGATAGCTCTGCATAAATTTATCCTAATATTGTGTTAAGTGTTGGAATTACAGAAGAGTAGACAATGAAATGAAGAAGATAAACATAATTTAAAGTAACTTAAATGGAGTAATTTTCTTAATGTTACAACAAAATGGAAACAATATCCAAACACATAAAAAATATGGAAATCAATATTTGCATGAATCATATGTATGCTACAATACACAAATACAACAATAAATTATTAAGGAGGGGTCCCTACCTCCCTATATGAGTCACTAGTCTAATCCTTCAATCACACAATGAACATTATATAGTCATTAACACCAAAGAAATGAAGAAGAACCAAAATAAAAATTTTATTATCAGAAAGTAAAGTTTAGGTTACAATGATAATTCCCCTTGTACTCGAATTGAGTAGGTTTCTTATACAATTCACACCATTGTTGAGTCTTTTCTTAGCAAGAAAGATATTAGAACAGACATGAGAATCTATGATCCTTAGGGTTTTCTCTATTTCATTTCAACAATATGACGAAGATAGATGAGGTGGTTATTCTCGTGACCTAGTCTCCTCATCGTCTGGAAAGAATCTATTGAAGTGGTTGCCTCAATTACTTTGGATCAATGGCCTCCAATTGTATATATTTTCCTTTTCCCACAAAATCATATACCACCACCTGTCTCAAAATAACATCCTAACTATCCATTCTCACTTTCAACGGTGATGTGCTTACCATTAAACATGTGGAAACCACCTCATAAAAGCTATCATAACTAGCGGGACCAGGATGGGGCTCAATGGTGTAACTGCTCATGGTGGAAGTGTTCTAATAGTGTTGACAATGAGTGTTGCAGTAGAAACACTAACATGTGTTGCAACAATGGTCTGGTACATGTTGAAACAATTGGAAATGTGTTGCGGAAACTAGGAAATGTGTTGTAGCAAAGACCTAATAAATATGACGGTGTCACAACAATGGCCCAAGGGGTGTTGCAACAACCCTTTTGTGGTACCTGTGAAAATTTTACTAGAACAATATCTTAGCATTCTTTCATTAGTGAGCATAAAAAGTTATCTTTCCCTCAATTACACTAGTAAAACCACTTGAAATGACATAAGTTGTGAGGAAACGTACTTGAGGAAAAATATATTGTTATACTCAAAATTAGGTTGGAAGGATGGGAAAAAGTGGCACAAAATGGAAAAGTAAAGGTATGAAAAGGATGGTGTTTCAAACACCCAACATATCCCCCCAACCAAAGTTGTTGCATTTCCTCATGCAACTAGGTTGATCAATCTAATTCTACATTGGAGGAACTGTAACAAATATTGTTGATGTTGAATTATGAATGTCCTTTGTCAATTGTTGAATAGTACCCTCCTGTTTTTGCAATTATTTTCTAGTAACCTTCTTCCTCATTTTTACATAGATCATAATCTCATTGGTATTTAGCTGAAGGAAATCAAATCATAGGGTAACGAAATATCATCCCTACCCATTTGTTTCCACATGTCTTCATACATTGAATGTATTTCCTTAGTTTCAATGGAACTATAAAATTGTGATAATTTAAGGCATATATTTGCCTTACCTCCACTGTGGCTTGTTATCGTTTCTATCTACTTCCCTATAAGAAATATCACATCAAATATTCTATGTGCTGGATGAAATCATAGATGGATTCTTCTCGGTTGTTAGTTGTGAAGGATTCATGTGTATGAGAATTAACCCATGCATAGAGTGAGATAAGAATAGTATTGGGCTCATGAAATCCTCTTCTTATCTAGAGGTTGTAATTCTCATTCTATTGGGAAACAAAAAGGGCATTCTTCCGCTAGGCATGATTGCTCAGAAATGATGTAAATTCCCTTAGCTATATGTCTCCAAAAAAAGGAGTTGGATTCCATTTTGGGTCAAAATCTAAGATAAGGTTATGCTTCTAGAGTTCACACAACAATTCCTTATTTTGTTTATTTCTCTCATAGTATACCTTCAAGAAGGTTTATGCAAAGGTCACTTTGTAGGGCCTACATGTTTCTACTTCTTTAATTTAGAACAGGAAATGGCTCTCACTTAGGAATACTAAATATACAGGAGAGAGTTCTCTGCAGCTGAGGATATATCAAAAAAGGGAACTCATCTTCCTTTTATCTTCCATAAGGAGTCTTATTTGGGCTTGTAGCTCAGAGGCCCTATCTACATCCTCTTTCCACCATTCCCATTTGCATCGATGGATTTCCAGTTTTTCATCCCATGTTTTACTTATATTATAGATGGCTTTTCAACACTCTTGAAGAGGAACTGTTCCTTTTTCATAAGCTTCAACCATACCTTTCCACTTGGCTTGGTGGCCCTAACCATAAATCATCCTCAATGTATGTTTGGACTTCAACATCGTTCATACATGGTACCTCTATATAGGTTTCCTCATATACCCACTAAAGGGGTATTACCTCCTCTATTTGATCTCCTCGGTCCTCATTCAAGGTTCCCTCGGTTCGATTTTGCTCATTTATCTACTTAGGAGGCATTGCTTCCTCTGTTTGGTCTTCTCAGTCTTGGGACAATGTCTTGTTAGTTTGGGTTTCAACATCCACTCTTTTCGGGAGTACCATTGTTCTTCCAACCTTTTCTTCCTTTAGGGATGGTTTAGCAGACCATTCTTCAAGTTTATTAAAGACCAAGTGGCTAAAATCATCCACCTAGGTGAGGTAATCAAGGATTGTTTTTCCCCATTTTAATTTGGCCCTTAATATTTTCACCTTATTTTGTAGTTTATGACTCATACTTATTAAATTAAAATTTTTATTCATAAGTATAGAGTGAAATGGCCTTAAGATGTTATCTAGAATGACATGTTTCTTGTTGTGCTTGACAATTCTTTTCTTGGAGGGCAGAGTGTGATCCTTCATGAAATTCTATGCTGCAACATTGCTGGCCCTTGGTTATGGATTAAGGAAGAAAGCGAAGAAAAACGAAGAGAAAAGATGAAGTATGAACTACGTGGAAGACACATTGAATGGGAATGGGTCGAAGTGGACAAAGAAGAAGAAAAGAAGGAGCGAAGTAAGAGAAAATGAGTCGTTGAACGAGAAGATCAAGGAAGACAGATAAGAAAGGAAGATGGATCATGGACAACTCAACAAGTGGAAAAAGACATCAACAAGTGCTTTGGAGCACTTCGTGGAAAAGATGGAAAGACAGGTTGGTGAAGCCCTGAAAATACAGGTCAAGTGGACCTAGGGTTTTAGACACCTAGGGTTTTTCTATTTAGGGCTTTGACACCTAGGTTTTGGCCTAGGGTTGTCTAAGAGTCATTGTAATGTATAAATAAAGATCTAGAGGAGTGAGAAGGGGTTGTTGGAAGTTGGTCGTTGTGGGTTAATAGTTGTTGATTATTATTGTGCGAGAGAGAAGTGACGTATGTGAGAGCATTCTCATGTTGTAATATCTTCAGCTAGGTGCAAGGATCAAACCTGCAGTTGGGTGTGCAGGGAGGGGAGAGATAAGAGAGAAAGAGAGAGAGAACTGCAAGCTAAGTGCGCAGATAGAACTGTATTTTTTCATCTTAATATATCAAGAAACATAGTTCTGTGGGCGTAGCTCTAGGGAGAGGATGAGCCACATATATCTTGTTGTTCTGTGTGATTGATGTTATGTTCTTTCCCTTCTGTTATACTGTCATTTCATTATTGTGTTAGATATGAGATATAACTGTGTGAAGCAAGAATATGATTGATAAAGCATAGTTAGTTTATCCGTGTTGTTGTTCTGGATCCACTTTGCATTTCCTCTAGTTGTAGACACCTATTTTCTGCAACCCCCTATTGCTACTTCAGGTGAGACTGCATCTGCTTCGCAGATGTTGCCGAAAGGGCCAGTAGTTAGGGCTTGTTGGTTCCTTGTTAGAGTTGAACCTTGGATCTGCCCCTGTGCCAACAAATGGTTCCGTTTCCATGACCAAGATCTTCTTGAGGGAATGTCAAGGTGGTTTCCATTGAAGACAGAGATTCAAAAGTGGATAGAAGAACAAGAAAGAGACTTCGTCGAAGCTCAAAACAAGAACCCTAATATTAGCACAGAGGATTTCTTGGGAAGGTATATCATTACTAATATACACAAGATTTTCCTTGGAGGAATTCATAAGGATATATACGAGTGGTTAGTCAGATTAGTTGATACCCAGTTTGAGATGATATCTAGACCACCTGTGGTTTGGAAGTCGACGTTGAACAAGAAGGTCAAGAGAGTTGATAATGCCATGTCAAGAGCAGTAGATCACTAGTTTGATAGCACTATTGGAGGGTACATGACTGAGTTTTCTATTGACAGAGTAGAGTCATATAGCCAAGCAAAGAGATATTTCTTTAAAGGACCTAGAGGAAAAATTTTACACTTTCTAAAGTTGAAGATCAAGATGTTATTGCACGAGAAGAACATCTTGAAGATATAGTAATTGGCCAAATTGAAAATCTAATGTTCAAGAACTCAGACAGTGACAACAACACAGAGGTTGGACACATGCCCAGTGGGAGATAATTTAGAGAATTCCCTCTGGTAAACCTGTTTGATCATAATCGCGAGCCACTGGCACAAGATGAAGGGTTCTACAGTGGAGAAGAAGAAGAGTTAGTGAAAGAGGAACAGTCAGAGTCCACTAGGGCAGAGGAAGGGAAGACTGAAGAACCTCATCGAGAAGAATCAGTAACTTCAGGGACTGCACCTACCATCGAAGTAAGTACTACTACTCATCCTGCTGTTTTAACAACATTAAGTAACCAAAGTAAACTAAGTTATCAGAGCACTTAGAGCACTGGTACAAGCGGTTCAGTGCATAATTAGTCAAGAAATCTAGGAAGATCTATGGAAGATGATATGAGGTTACCCACCTTTAGGGGAGATGGATCTAAATATCCTGATCAACATTGGTTTTTATGTGAAGCTGTATGGAGTATTAAGAATATCAACGATGAAGTTGTTAAGAGAGCTCATTTTAGTACCACCCTGAGAGACTGCGCACTAAGTTGGTACATGAAGTTTGTTAAAGGAGTTGCACAACCTAACCCACTGAATGATATCAAGACCACATTAACTACTGAGTTCAAGAAACCCAAGTTGTAGTCGTAGTGAATTACAAAACTGAAGGAAATCAAGCAGAGAGTAGTCGAACCTATGTGGGAATTTGATCAGAGATTTAAGACCTTGACAGGCCATTTGAGTTGTCAGATCCTAGATGAGCAGAACAAGGAATGGTTCATTTTTTCCCTCCTATCACACATCAAAGTTCCTTTGATGCAACAGAAGGTTGCTTCACAGGTTGAGGCATTAGATATCGCCATGAAACTAGAATCAACCCCTATGGAAGAATCCAGCTTAGGTATGAGTCAAATTTTGAGTCAAATAACTAGCTTATCTTTGCAGGTTGAGGATATGAAGAAAGAAAAGGGAGAAGATAAAAGAGAAGATATATGGTGTATCATATGAAAATCAGAGGGCCATGGCAAAGAAGCATTGTCCCCTATTTAATGAATACTTCACCTCTGGAGCTCCGAGCCCTTTGAAGCAGGTTACTCTACATTGGTGCAAAGTATGTAGAAATAGATATCACCTTGGTGAATGTTATTACATGAAAAAATATGTCCAGACGCCTACCAATCTTTACTGCACATTCTGTAAATCTGTGGGGCATGATGAAAAGGATTGTAGGGCTTATGACCTCTTGCATGAAAGGTAGAGAGACACATATAAGATTCAAAGAGAGATGCAACAAGAAGGAAATGTTATGCAGTTTAACTCTCCAGGAAGAGGAAACTTCAACCCTCATGGTGGATTCATAGGAAGAGGAGGAGGAGGAGGAGGCATGGGTAGAGGTAGAGGTCAGATCATTTTCACAACTGTGCGCAGCCAGGTCACTTGGCAAGGGACTATCAGAACCCTTGTGCCACTTGCAGGTACTGCAACTCATTTGAGCATGTTAATGAAGATTGTATAGCATTGCTGGATAAACTCTAGGAGAGATGAGGAGGAAACTAACAAGTCCAATTAATATCAACAGAACCTCACGAAGAGGATCCCTGAGTCACTATTATCACAAGAGGAGGCATTGTTACAGGAGAAGACAAAATGACTCCAGGAAAAGATACAGAAGAATCAGGGGTCATAAAATCTACAAAGAAGAGACAATTATTTGATCCAAGGAAAGAAAAGAAGATGTTTGAAGAAGAAAGAAGAGAATTCATAGGAGAAAAGGCTTCTTCATCTAAGGCACAACTGGAAGTGAAAGAATTTGAAATGCCTCTAGCATTCGATCAATCTGTATCACCTGGAGAAGGAAAAGAGGTCACCAAGCTTGTAGGATTCTTGTATACATTTATTGATTTAATTAAGGATGAATGAGCCATATAATAGATACAACACTTGATCAGACAGTATGAGATAGGAAGAGGAGACCCTATGTTGAGTAGGGCTATAAACCAAGTATCTAGGAAAAGAAGAGAAAATAAGGAACTACACCTTAATGCTCAGATTAGAGACTACAACGTAGATGATGTG
The DNA here is from genome assembly GCA_009831015.1 of Picea engelmannii. Taxonomy (NCBI): domain Eukaryota; kingdom Viridiplantae; phylum Streptophyta; class Pinopsida; order Pinales; family Pinaceae; genus Picea; species Picea engelmannii. The sequence goes on along the minus strand of ML792164.1, from coordinate 594,681 downwards.
GTCCTCGACTTGGGATCAGAAGTCAATGTTATGACGAAGGAGACTTGGGCGCTGATGGGAAAACCTAAGTTGATCTATTCCCCTATCAGGCTCAGGATGGCTAATCAGTAGACAATAAGCCCCTTTGGAAGATTGGAGCATGTCCCTGTGGACATCGATGGGGTCAAGAAGTTTGCAGACTTCGAAGTAATTGAGATAGTTGACGATAAATGTCCTTATCCTACGTTGTTGGGCATTGATTGGGATTTCAACAATACCATTGTGGTTGACTTTTAAAGAAAATAAGAATGACATTTGAAGGTGATGGCCTTAAGGTCATTGCGCCTCTTGACCCCAATGAAGGTCATAGATACACAAAACCCATCAGAGAAGAAGACCACACATATGAACTGGATAATATATATAAATCGACAGCAAGACAACATGATTACATTAATCCTACAAAAGACGAGAATTTGAGTTGGTGAAGTGAAAGTGCCTACTCATCAGACGCAGAAGAAGCACTGGAGAACTGGAAGAACAAAATGTAAGAAGTTTCTTCATGAAGGTGTGCCAGATTGACCAGAGAAGTTCGCTGGATCGGCACAAAAGTAAGTAACCTACCCACATTTGATGGTTTGAATCATTTAGAAACATTCTTATTGGAATTTGAAGAAATTGTACCAGTACAAAAAAGATTGTTGGCACTAGATTAAGCCTTGGAAGAAAATCCAACAAGATGGTGGGGAACACATAAAAAGAACATCACAGAGTGGGTGCAATGTCGCACTTTAATGAAAGTGCACTTTTTAGACCAAGTCAAAGGATGCAAAGTTCGATATACAGGTCAGAGCTATCCAAAGGACCACGTGCGAAGTTGTGAGGAAGCTTGGAACAGAATTCCTCAAGAACAGTGGGTGCACAAGTTCATTAACACCTTGGATACAATGCCTATCAATTGGTATCTTCAAGTAGAAATTCGCCTCACCACTTCAAATTGGAACGGTATGACTCAGAACTTTGTAGCCACATTTTTATTTGAAATTCAGTACCCCATAGTAGATCAAGCTTTACAAGTTGTAAGACAAAAAGAATTTGAGGAGGCACCTAAACTCCCTTTGGAGCAAGAAGAGGATGAATGGACTGCACTGCTTCAAAAATTATAGGGTTGTTACAATATCAATGTTGATGAGGATGATGATCCTAGGAATGTGAACATTGCAGAAACTGAAGGAAAAAGAGACATAGAAGGGCTTGGGATTGAATTACCTTTTATTGGGAAGCCCATCAAAATCAAGAAAGTTAATATTGGAATAGAGAAAGCAACTAAGATGGCCAACATTGGAGATTACTAGGATGATGCCACTATTGATAAGATTACAGAATTACTGCATGAGTATCAAGACTTGTTTCCAACCAAGTTCACAGATATGAAGGGTATTAAAGGTCCCATGGGAGAAATGAAGATTCCCTTGAAACTAGATGCAAGGCCAGTCAAACAGAGACCTTACAGACTAAATCCTAAATACAAGCAGAAAGTCAAAATTGAACTAGACAGAATGTTGGAAGCAGGAATCATAGAACCTGTTGAAGAATCAAAATGGATTAGCCCTATGGTGGTCCAAGATAAGAAGTCAGGAGAGCTTAGAATTTGTGTAGATTTGAGGAAACTGAATGATGTATGCTTACATAATCCATTCCCTACACCATTTATTGATGAAGTGTTAGATAATGTAAGAGGACACGAAGTTTACTCCTTTACAAATGGATTTTCAGGTTACCACTAGATCTAGATTGCCAAGGAAGATAGACATCAGACCACATTTGCAACAAAATGGGGTTCTTTCTAGTACACAGTGATGCCCTTTGGACTGAAGAATGCACCAACCATCTTTTCCAGGGTGCTGGTCGAGGCCAAGGAATTTTTAAATAAATTTTTAGAAGCATATTTCGATGATTGGACTGTTTTTAGGTTACTGAAAGATCATATTGAATGTTTAAGACTAATGTTGGATAAGTGTAGGAAATGTCAAATTTACCTGAACCTGAAAAAGTGCATTTTATTTTCATCTTTTGGAGTATTTCTTGGACACATTGTATGTAAGCAAGGGTTGTTGGTGGATCCTTCCAAGATCACCATCATTGTTGATCTACATCCCCCTACTTTGGTTAGACAACTGCGCACTGTGCTGGGACATACTGGATACTACAAAAAGTTCATCAAAGGCTATGCATAGATAACAACACCCATGGAAAATATGTTAAAGAAAGATTGTCATTTTCAATGGTCAAAAGAATGTCAGCAGAGCTTCGACACACTGAAACAAAAAATGGTTATTGCGCTTATTCTAGTTTTCCCAAATTGGAGCAAGGAATTCCATATGCACATCGATGTGTCATCTATTGCATTAGGAGAAGTGTTAGCACAACCACGAGTAGGAGATATTGATCACACGCTAGCCTTTGCTAGCAGGAAGTTGTCCACAACTGAGATAAATAACACTACCACTGAAAGAGAAGGTTTAGCTATGGTGTATGCGTTGCAAAAGTTTCAACACTACTTGTTGGGAGGACATTTTCAGATGTTCACTGATCACTCTGCATTGAAATACTTAGTCAACAAGCCAATGTTGGGGGGGAGAATATGTAGATGGTTGTTGCTATTCCAAAAATATGATTTTGAAATCGTGATAAAACCAGGAAGAATGAACAAGGGACCTGACCACTTATCTAGGTTAGAGCATGGAGAGGACTGTTATCCACATTTTTGGTTATCGAGATGATGACATGATAATGACTTGGTGATGGAAGATCTAACTCTTCTTTAAAGATCATTTTCATGAAGAAAGTTACACTTATCAACTTCTCTAAATCACACTTTTGAAGATAGTACGCAGGCTGCTTATATATTGTCTTGCGGAAATACTTGATTTCCGCAGGCTGCATTCAGTCTGACTGCGGACTTTCCGCACTGTGTTAATGGTCAGGGTGCGGAAATGTTT
>ML792164.1:538002-590971 GCA_009831015.1 Picea engelmannii | reverse complement strand
AGTACATCATCCTTCTTCTCTTGTCCATTCAATACTTTAGAACTAGGGAAAGAGTAGTATTCTGTCACAGTTTGTTCCAGATCCAGGTGGATCTGGGGAGATTGGTCTGTGTCCGCACTCACGAATTTATCCTTGAACAAGGACCCTACCAGTTTGGAGGATACACTACCAGATGCAAAACTGCTGGCCATCATAAATGTTTATGATCACTTCAATGAGATAGTCCAGTTCTTGTCTATAGGAATGGCACCTCGCGAATATACCATCATCCAGAAGAAACAACTGGTAGTTCGCGCTGCAGATTTTTCAATTATAGCTGGACAACTATATAAGATGGGACCTAATGAGATTTTGAGAAGATTTGTTATGGAGATAGAAATACCACTGATTCTAGAAGAAGAACATTAAGGCATTGTAGGAGGACATTATGCAGGGAAAGAAACAACGCAGAAGAGTCTCAGAGCTGGCCTCTGGTGGCCTACTTTAGACAAAGATGCTAAGGAATACTACAGAGCCTGCGATGTATGTCAATGAGTTGGGAAACCTTCCAGAAGAGATGAGATACCTTTAGCACCACAAATGACTTTACAGGCATTTGAGAAATGGGCCATTGATTTCGTGGGACCTATCAACCCACCAGGAAAGCACACAGGAGCTTGATACATCATCACTGTGACAAAGTATTTGACCAGATGGGTAGAAGCAAGAGTAGTTAAGGACTGTAGTGAAACCTCAACTATGAAATTCATCTTTGAGGATATAATCACTAGATTTGGATGCTTGAAGATCCTCATGAGTGATCAAGGTACACATTTCAATAATAAAACTATTGAATCCTTGACGCAGGAATTTGCAATCCACCATCAGAAGAGCACTCCATACCATCCACAAGCGAATGGGGCAGTTGAAGATTTCAATAAGATCTTGGAGACAACACTGATGGAGATTTGCAGTGTGAATAGAGATTATTGGGATTTGAGAGTGCCAACAATGTTATGGGCTTATCGAACTACTTGCAAGAAGCTGACAATGCAGACCCCTTTTAAGTTAGTTTATGGATTGGAAGCAGTTGTACCAATGGAATATTTTGTTCTTGGTCTATAAATTGCAACATTTACAGATATGGATGACACAGGTGTTGTGCAAGATAGGCTTGCACAGTTAGTAGAACTAGAGGAAGATAATTTTCTTGCAGGATTTCATCTGTAGGTATAGAAGGAACGAGAAAAGGCCTACCATGACAGGAATATAAAAAATAAAACATTCAAGAAAGGACATTTGGTATTGGTATATGACAGTAAGTTCATGAAGCATCCAGGAAAGTTTCAGACACATTGGCTTGGGACATTTGAAGTTGCCTATGTTACATACGGAGGAGCTGCACAATTGAAGACTTTGAATGGAGAATGGGAGGAAGGTTTAGTGAATGGGATCCAGTTGAAATTGTATTATGATAGCTAGATTCCTCACATCTCTCAGTAAAAGAATAAGAAGAAGGGTCTAGGTACCAGGTCTAGTTGAAACTAGGTACCAGACACATAAAAGACATTTTGCACATGAAAGGGAGGGACATAGCAGAGAGCAAGTCGAAGTGATACAGGAAGCTCAATACTATAGTGCCTTGGGATGAGTCACATATGATTGTTGGGGGCATGATGGCCCTTGGTTATGGATTAAGGAAGAAAGGGAAGAAAAAGGAAGAGAAAAGAGGAAGTATGAACTGCGCGGAAGAGACACTGACTGAGAATGGGTCAAAGTGGACAAAGAAGAAGAAAAGAAGGAACGAAGTAAGAGAAAATGAGCAGTTGAACGAGAAGATTAAGGAAGACACATAAGCAAGGAATATGGATCATGGAAAACTCAGCAAGTGGAAAAATACATCAACAAGTTCTTTGGAGCACCTCGCGGAAAAGACGGAAAGACAGGCTGGTGAAGCCCTGAAAATATGGGTCAAGTGGACCTAGGGTTTTAGACACCTACGGTTTTGGTATTTAGGGTTTTGACACCTAGGTTTCAACCTAGGGTTGTCTGAGAGTCATTGTAATGTATAAATAAAGATCAAGATGAGTGAGAAGGGGTTGTTGGAAGTTGGTCGTTGTGGGTTAATAGTTGTCGATTATTGTTGTGCGAGAGAGAAGTGTTGTTTGTGAGAGAATTATCATGTTGTAAGATCTTCAGCTGGGTGCAAAGATCAACCCTGCAATTGGGTGTGCAGGGAAGGGAGATAGAGAAGAGAGAAAGAGAGAGAGGCATGGAAGCTAAGTGCATAGATAGAACTGTGTGTTTTCATCTTAATATATCAAGAAACACAGTTCTGTGGATGTAGCCCTAGGGAGAGGGTGAACCACGTATATATTGTTGTTTCATGTGATTGATGTTGTGTTATTTATGTTCTGTTATACTGTCATTGAATTATTGTGTTAGATCTGAGATATAACTGTGCGAAGCAAGCATAAGATTTATAAAGCATAGTTAGTTTATCTGTGTTGTTTTTCTAGATCCACTTTTCATTTCCTCTGGTTGTAGACACATGTGTCCTGCAACCCTATATTTCTACTTCAGGTGAGACTCCATCTGCTTCGTAGGTGTTGCTGAAAGGGCCAGTAGTTAGGACTTGTTGGTGCATTGTTAGAGTTGAACTGTGGGTCTTCCCCTTTGTTAACAAACATGTTCACCCTTCATATCCTCTGTCATCTCTCATGTTGTATCAAATTCATCTCTCTCACCTACTGGTTCTTTTGTTGCAACAAGGATTTCCTTTTGACCTACAAGTTCTTGTGTTGTTGTAGGTTTTTCATTTCCACCGGTTGGTTCTTGTGTTGTAGCAAGGTTTTTTTTTTTCCTACTAGTTCTTATGTTGCAACAAGGTCTTCATTTGTCTCTGTAGTGATATTTTCTTTATCCACTTCTCTTGTTGGTTCCTGTGTTGCAGTAGGGTCTTTCTCTTCCATATATTCCTCCAGTGGCTCCATTTCTCCTAATGGTTCTTGTGTGACAACATGAATTTATTATTTTTACTCCCCTCCTTCTGCTAGTTCTTGTGTTACAACATGGAATTTTGTTCTATATGAGGACCATGGCCTTTTCTTCTTTGGAATTTTTATCTTAGGTAGTGTTTTATCCTTTTTTTTCTAATGTGTTGTTCCTTTCATTTTGAGGGTGTGCTCTCATAACAACCATGTGACGTTTCCTTGTGTTTCTCTACCTCCCCTAAAGGTAGTCCTGGATCTATTTTTTCAGTCTCATGTGTTACTATAGGTGTTGCATATCTTTCTCCTTTAGTCTCTACAACTGTTGGAGGAACACTTGTGAGGTCCCCCCATGCATGGATTTATCATTCTAGTGCATGCATTAAACATAGCTTAATAATCCCATGGTGAGAGAGTAAATCATGTGGCCACTTGGCCCTCTGAACACTGTGATCCATTTTTTCAAGACTTTCCAAGTAAAGAAGGGGATGTTAACTAACCTTTGGGGTCAAAGGTGGTTCAATAGGTTCACATGATACCAAAAGATGATTCCATGGTGACCTTTTTAGGTGAAGTATTTTTGGATTTGGTATGCAACCTTTTCCCATAGATGAGACATGGAATTCTTGTCAAACACATTCCCTTTCTTTGCTAATTCTTCCCCTACTTCCAATAATTCGTCCTTTACAACGCGTAATGCCAATTTTCAAGAAAACCATCATTCTCCCTCTTGTGGAATCCTTGTTACCATGAATATCACTTATTCATCCATTATTATTGATAATATATGGACTTAATCCTTGTTTTACTACAAACTGAGTGAAAACTCAATAGCAACTTTCTCATTGAACCCATGTAATCTTTCAATGTAAATTGTCCATCCCGCATCTTGGAAAACTCTCCATGCCTCATCATCGGATTTTAGAAGGCATGTTCCAAGCACATGACATATGATGGATCTACCCATGGTTTTCATAGCATAATTGGGTATCAGAATGACATATTCACTCACTTGGTTGCAGAAGAGGTTTTGCAGCGCTTTGGTCAGAGAGGAATAAAAAAAAATATGAGTTCACAATTGTTGAAATTATGCTTATACTGAGAGGTGGAGGTGAATTAGTATAGGATACTTTTAAATTTAAATTAACATTCATAAATCATTTATTAAATTTAAAACAACAAATGTATGTAAACACAAATCACAGTACACAAAGTTTAACATGGAAACCCTTGTGGGAGAAAACCAAAAAAATTATATTTATAAATGTTTGTAGGCATCAACCTACTCTTACCAAGTTTGTAGCCACCAACCTACTGGAGACACCAATATCCTCAGCTAAGAACAAACTTATAAAGATATTGTGTAGGAACCAACCTAGTGGAGACACCAATCTCCTCAATTGAGCACCAACTCAACAAGATATTTTGTAGGCACCAACCTACTAGAGACACTAATGTTCTCAGCTAAGAACCAACTCAATAAGACCTGTATAAAAAACAATATAAGATATTCATACAGATAGTACTTCTAACTTCATTTTCATGCTTCATGCTTCATGTATTTCATAGCATCATCATACCCTTAAATTTCATGATACAGTGCCTCTCTTTGCTTCATACACCAGGCATAGATTCAAACCCTAGTTAGATTTAGCCTTCAATCCCTAGCGAACTTTGTACATCATTACTAGAATATAATCCAAGAATGTAACATCACAACCTCAAAATAGTTCACTTTGCAACATCATAGACCTCATTCCTTCATAGCACACCATTAAAACTCCAAGAAAACTCCTCGTTCACCTTTAGACCCCATGAATACTACCCAACTCCTCTTGCGCACCTCATATCTCTTCTGTGCACTTGTAATTTCTCTTATTTCTTGGATAATATTCAAATACACACATTTATCCTATATTTATAGTTTTTTTGCATTCACTTATGGGACCAACTTGTAAAACTAGCTAGGTCGACCTATACTTTATGGTTGGGTTAACCTAACAAAATATTTTGTATCTCCTCATTCCTATGGATTTAGAGGGAGTTCCATATACCATATGAAAGGTCTTAGAATAAAATTTTCAATCATATATCCTATGCTCCCATTTGAGCTACTAGATATTCAAAGTACAAAGGACTTCAAAGATAGGGTATCTAAACTGAGTATAAAAAATACAAAAACAATATTTCCAACAATGTCCATCTTCCAATATGTTGTAACTTAAGATGGTTTCCAGCTGTTTAGAAAGCATGCCAAGACATATTTACACCAAATTTAGGCCACGAGCTGGCTCTTGGACCAGAGGGGGATCCCTAATCAATAAATAAAATTGATTTCTCACTGTCACTAAACACCAACTCTCACATTAAGCACAAGTGCCATATTTGAATGATAAAAAGAAGGATAAACTAGGTAGGATAAAACACGACATACCAGAATAAAAGACACTGGGAATGGAGTCTGGAAGAACAAAGGAAACAATCTGAGGATGATAGGTTCAAGAATGCAAGTGTTAGAGCAAGATTTGCCTCACCCTATGCAATCTTCCAGAGAGGGCCTTATTCCATTCTTCCATGCAGACTTATTTTCCCTATTGATAAAATCTAGAGACAAAAATAAATATTTTTCCACTTGTACGCACCTTGAAAGCTATATAGCAAGCATATACACAGGCTTCTCCACTACAACCCGTGTACATTGAGATTTGTGCCAGAAAAGCAAAATTAAATATCGGGTTTCCATGTCACAACAGGATATCTCTGATCCTTGGCCTTCCTCATGCTGGAAACGTTCCAACTCGACCCTTTAGTTCCATTTTCAAGTCTATAAATGGGCCAATTTCGAGCTATGGAAAAGGAGAAAATAATTCAACTTTGAGAGCAAAGTTTCTCTGGAGAAATTATTTACCTCATATTGAGTCTTCATCCCTTTGTCCTTTAAGTCTGAACATAGTGTTTATCCCCCAAGATCTTCCCTTATTGATGGAGAACCCCATTGTCTCCCTTCTATGAGCTTGCCTTTGGTGGAGGATTGAAGTGGTGGAGGCCCAGCTAAAAGGAACTTAGTGTCTCGGTTCCGAACCGTGTCGACATGGAAGTCTGTAATATTTTCACTTCTGCTGATCATTTATTAATAGAAATACTCCTTTCCCGTCCAATTGATATCTTGTGAATATATGAGTTTTATCCATGGGCATATTTGTTATGTATATTGATGGATTATGCTATCTAATGTGCTCACCTTTTATATTACCACCATATTCTTGTTTTGCTTGTTTGTTGAGAACTTGTCGCAGGTATAGAGCTTTGGGTCAAAGTGCTCAACGATGGAATTCATTGAACATATGGATGACGTAGGCCTATTTATTATCTCCCTTGCATATTGGTTTATATAGCATATGTTTGGAATGCAGTTGATTTTTGCATTCATTTCCGTCTGTTGTGGTTCACCCTAGCCATAGAGAGATTTTCCTCGTAACAGAATAGGCGACTACACTGGGGATTGAATCTTCTTTCTTAGGGTTTGAAGTCCTTTCTCCTTAGATTTCTCTCGTTTATATTGTGCTTCTTATCGTATCATTGCTTGAAAGCTCCTGTTCAATCCGAGTTTGAGTTTTCAGCCTTTCTCCCTTGCCTAACCTTGTTTTAAAGCATAGACGTGCCTTTTTCCCTGACAATCGCGTGTACACATGGTCTGTCTCACTGCAGGATGTGTATATATGCTCTGTTTTCCTAAACAATCACGTACACCTCTTTTCCTTGCCTGTTTTCTTGGTTTGGTGTTTGTTGGGTGGAATTTGATTCTTGTTGAGCCTTCTTGGGTCTCTGTACTGCATGTTGAGTGCTTGTGGGATGACAGGAGAACCCTCTTTTGGTTGAATTTTTGGGTGAAGTCTTTCTCTTCATCTTTTCATTTTTATTGTCCTTGTACATTGGGCTGGGTGCTTTCTTGCTTGGTATCCTCTTGAGTTACCTCTTGTTCATACACAGTAGGGATATATATCAAGTTACTTTTCAGTCCATGAATTTCCAGTTTTGTTATATTGAAAATACAAAAAAATAGGCATTTTTCATTGCTTGGCAATTTTTTTCTTTTGAGTCCTTATCATTAGCTTAGTGCATATAGTGGAAGATTGCATTTTTGCTTTAGAATTGCAGAGTTGAATTTGAAAATTGCATTGTTTTTAGAAGCATATCATTCATTGAAAGTTAAAGTTAGGACTTTGCATTATTTTTATATTTACTTTTCTTGCAGAGTCATAACACCATGAGTTTCACTACCATAGCTTTTTGAGTAATCACGACCATAAAAACAATGCTATAATTTAAAATTACTAGTAACGATTTTATTTTTCTAGGGTGCACAAACTAGCCTAGGATTTAGTGCCTTGGAATAGGATTTTGTGAGTAAACTTCTCCAAGGAAATTAAATCAACATATGTGTTTGAGTCAGGGAGTGGAGAAATCCATTGTATAAGTGGTAAGATTAGGAAGCTCCGCTCAAACCAGAGTTAATCACAAGGTCACATGAAGTTGGTTGAAGGGATATCCCCCCGATACCTTCCTAGCGTCAGAGATATTTATGGGGATCTATTCGTATCTGGGGATCTTGTTAGTGCCTTTACCTCCATGAGAGGCGGTGATTTCAAGGTTTTAGGATTTTCTACCCTACCCATATGGTGGAACTGACTTACGACTACTTGCCTATGCATCGATTATACAATGGTTTATTAGTTTCTTGACTTAGGTGCCTCATAGGTTACTTGCAGGGGTTATTCTATAGGTACCCTGGGCCAGATAAGGGCCAGACAACACACAACCTTTATGGAGGATTGCCTCTCCAGGGGGCTCTAACCGAATGGTTGTTAAGCCCACGAGGGCCCTTATAATTGATTATGTTACCTGCGATATTTAGTAGGGAGTCTCAGGCCCCTCTTGTGCGAGACATACCTTCTTTAGGGAGGGAGGCCACTCAACCACTTTACACATTTGTATGTTATTGGCCATTTGACTTTGGTGTGCTCTTTGATTACTAGTTGGCCTTAGGAGTCTATAATTAGTTTTCATTATCATGGATAGTGGATTTCATTTTGCTCCCTCGTTTACTGCTACCCACCCCATGATGCCAGTTCATTTCATAAGGATGAATGCTTCCACCTTTCATAATGGTATGAAGAACTATGATACTCAATCTACACCTTAGGTCTCTAGTAATTTTTCTGTTGATATGCCTTCACCCATGCAATCCTCTCCTTGGTCCACTTATATGAGTCCTAGCATTGGATATGGGGGCACCATGGCTCCGCTTCCTACTTCATTTGATATGAGTCATGTCCCTCAACCAACTCTCCCTATGGTAGGTTGGAATCTACCCTCTTACGGATCCAATCCTAGCTATGCTTTTTCAGGAGACAATTCTCAGATGGGTGCTTATTCCACTTATTACACCCCATCCATGTATCCTCCGTCTACCATGTTATTTCCTTTGAATACTTTTCTGATGACTAGTCCTCATGTATCCCTGGGTATTTCATACGGGGAGAACCAATTTTACGGTTCATGATTTCCTCTTTATGGAACCCCTTCACAAGGGGGCAATATATATCCTCACTTGAATAGTCCTTATCATACTTCTGTTTCTTCATAGGCTTCAGTGATGATGCCCATACACACCTCTTCGAATCAATTAGGTAGAGGGTACTATCTTCCCGGATAAGGACAGGGGGTAAACCAAGATCCTTCCTGGCCTGCAATTTTCCCAAGTCAATATTTCCCTGGACCTTGGCATCAAATGCCACAACCTACTGCTAGCCTAGTCAATGTCAGTCATAGTAGAGCTTCATCGCCAACCTTTGCCAGTCATGTTGGAGATGGGTCAACCACTCCTGTTAGTCATGTTGACAACCCACACCCAACCTCTGCCAATCTTGCTAGGGGTACCATTATTTTCTCCATGGATCATATCAAGACCACATTTATGATCCATGTACATCATGTAGGAGATGAATCTCTCACCTCTGCCAATCATGATGAGAGTATGTCTCCAACCATTGTGAATTACACTAAGGGCGTTAAGAAGCCTCGACGCCTTAGACGTAAGTCTAAATTCCTTTCCAGGACTTGTGAAGGAAATCACCTTACTCGCTTGTGTTCAGCTACAGCCGTGATACAAGAAGCTTGGGGCTCTCCCAAGGGCCCTTTAGATTCTGAGGCATATGTGGTTTCCCTACATATTGTTCCTCCCTTGATTGACACGGTGGTAATGCCGCTGCAATCCTTTCCTAAACTCACCCCCGTTGTCAAGGGTGATGTGTCCCCTATCCTTGTTGACGTGCATCCTCTTCAACCTAGAATTGAAGAAGTGGTCGTATCAGTGCAATCTCTGATCAATCTTGCTCTTTGTATGGAGGGTGATGCACCCTTCAATCATGTCGTCAACATTTCAGATCCTGCACCTTCTGAACGAGAGAGATTTATTTTCTCCCCGAGTACTCTCCCTCCAAGTCCCGAGGAAGTTCCCTTCAATTGGGATAGCCTCGTGGGGTATCTAATATCCCCACCTATGTCTTTTCCTATAAGAGACATTATCCTATATATATCACAGAGACTATATACTCCGTTAGTTCTTTATCCTCCTCTACTTGGAGAGCTTTGGGTTTTCCCAAACTTCTATTGGCTATTCGCAAGACACTGACATTCCACAGAAGGTCCGCATGGGAGCCTTGGCCTTCCCCATGACTTGCCGCTGAAAATATCCCAAACGAGTCCAAGTTAAGCTCTTTTCTGACTCATTCAAAAAGAAAAAAGATTGTCGAGTGATTTTTCCCTTTCGCACTTGTTAAATTGGACTTGAAAGGTCATGAGTCTTAGTTAATCTCTTTTCCGAATCGTTAAAAAAAATTGAAAAGATTGCCAAGTGAACTTGTCTTTTTCACACTCATAAATTGGATTTGAAAATACATCTATTTGGCACAAGTTTGTCCCTTTTTCACACCAAATAGACTAAAAGACATAAAAAAGGACATTTTTTGGCGTTAAGTTGTGATTGCATCTCATGCAGTTGCTTGCAGTATTGAGCCTATAGCTGGTTCTCGCTTTGTGTTATAAACCATTTGCCTCAATAGTTGTGCATCCTCAACCAAGAAGAGCCTTGTTTATATCCTTCACAATTTGATACCCTATACGTAGGAGAGAACATCCCTCGAGTGTCCATCTCCCGCATGCGTTTCCCTACATTGATCATAGGTATGTTCCACTGCTGGAACTAGTTTTGCTTACTTGCGACACTCGTTTCCTCCTCTATATCACAACATTCATTATGTCTATGAAAAAATAAAAAAATGATGGGTGGGAAGGAAGTATTATCTTATGTTGGCATTAGTCGTGTCACCTTTGAACATAGTACAAAGTTACTGAGTCCATTCATCATAATTTTTGGATTAGCATGGCCTTAGGAAGCTGATATCGTTACAAAGTCTTCTCTACCGATTGGTTACTCTTCCAGTCCCTATAGAGAATTTTATTGATGCCTCTTGCATCTCATGGTTTCATCATTGGGTCTATGCTGCGGGAGTCCTTCATATGTCTCATGCTCTTGTTCAAAGGAAGTCTATTAACTTGTGTTGGCCACTCCTCAGAACTCTTGACATTGCATGTCATCCATACCCTCAGTTTGTCTCAAAATCTCATGATACTGTAGTCCTATCATGCACCTTGGCCCTACTTTCATCATTGGTAGGTCACCTTGAACCCAACAGTCAAAATTTCATCATTGGTCGTTGACTGGGTGGTTTCCCTTGTGTTCGATATCAAGACATCTATTCACACATTGGGATTCATGCAGTGTCTTGGATACCATTATCCTTATTGGTGGTTTCCTCGCCTTTGTCAACAATTTTGATCATTGGATGCTATTCAGAGGGTCTTTTTCGTGTACCACTTGCACTTGGTACATGTGAAAGACACACCAGGTCGTTGGTTCATGAACTTGTTCTTTGTCTGATTTCCACCAAATCATGAATCTCTTACTTTGCTCCTCGTGTTGAATGATGAGAGATGCGTTAATGCTCTCCTTTCAATGGGTCTCCTTCCATCGACATCAACAGATTAATTTTGGAAATAGGACCTAGAGTCTTATGAGTACCTTGAGGTTTGCAGTCATTAGTGGCAGGCTCTCTCACCATCAACAGTTGGGAATACATCAATGTCTCCTGATCGATGGATTCTTTAGGTGTTTGACATCGACTAATCTATTCACACTTGTAAGAATGCACTCAGTGCCTTGATACCTACTTTCATTATCGGTAGGTTGTCTCACGTTTGTTAACAATATACATCAATGATCAGTAATCAAATGATGTCTCATTGTGTTTGACCTCAACTCCTTTATTCACATGATGTAGACTTGCACCTTTGGCAGATTGTGTAGAAGAATTGAAGACATCACTATGTGGTCGCAGCTTTCCTGAGTTGTTGCTTCCTTTTCATTGGACCAGTACCTATTTGACTTCAGTGATCATGGGAGATCAAATTGTACTCCATGGTATACATATATCTTCAGATTGGTTGTGAGATTGGTTCTATTGGGCCTTGTTCATGACTATGACAACTATTGGCATGTAACCACATTTGTATATACCTATTCATGGCCACAAAAACTTGTTTGATATATTTTCACATGGATATGCAGTGTAATTTTTTGGCATCCATGTATGCAAAGTCAATGCATAATGTAATGAGCAACTGAATTCGTCTAGCTGGTCCCCTACCACACCACTTCTGGGTTATTTATCATGTATTTCAGCCATCGTAGATACTCCTCTGACCTCACACATTAGGGGGCATCTGTTAGAGAAAGATTTTCCTCACCCTATGCAATCTTGCAGAGAGGGCCTTATTCCATTCCCCCATTCAGACTTATTTTCCCTGATGATAAAATCCAGATACAAAAATAAATATTTTTCCACTTGTACACACCTTGAAAGCTATACAACAAGTGTATACACTGGCTGCTCCACTACATCCTGCATACATCGGGATTTGTGCAAGAAAATCAAAATTAAATGTCGGGTTTCCATGTCACGACAGGAGATATTTGATCCTTGGCCTTCCACATACTGGAAATGTTTTGAATTGGCCCTTCAGTTCCATTTTGAAGGCTATAAATGGGCCAATTCTGAGCTATGGAAAAGGAGAAAATAATTCAACTTTGAGAGCAAAGTTACTCTGGAGAAATTATTTACCTCATATTGAGTCTGCATCCCTTTGTCCTTTAGGTCTGAACACAGTTTTTAGCCTTCAATCTCTTCCCTTATTGATGGAGAACCCTATTGTCTCCCTTCTATGAGCTTGCCTTTGGTGGAGGCCCAGCTGGAAGGAACTTAGTGTCTCGGTTCTGAACCGTGTCAACACGAAAATCTTTAATATTTTCACTTCTGTTGATCATTTATTAATATAAATACTCTTTTCCCGTCCAATTGATATCTTGCGAATATATGAGTTTTATCCATGAGAGTATTTGTTATGTATATTGATGGATTATGCTATCTAATGTGCTAACCTTTTATATTACTGCCATATGCTTGTTTTGCTTGTTTTTTGAGAACTTGTTGCAGGTATACAACTAACTTCCATATGCTTTTTTTTCTCAATGGTGGACTTCATCGAACATCTAGATGAGGTAGGCCTCTTTATTATTTCACTTGCATATTGGTTTATATAACATATGTTTGGAATGGAGTTGATTTCTGCAGTCATTTCCGTCTGTTGTGGTTCACCCTGGCCATGGAGAGATTTTCCTCGTAACAACAAGGAGACAATTAAATATTCGATATAATAGAGAGCACTGCAATCTTAGTAGATTCGAGATGAAGAATAATTAATCTGCTAGGCAATTTATACCATTGAATCCAACAAAGAAACAAGAGTTGCCTAAATGGAAAGCTAAGCTTATGAATAAAAATTCAGTTTAAACATTTAAACATGAAATTTGCAGGCAAATAATCATATATAAAGCATAGAGGAAGGGTTGATGAAGTTCATAATCCTTTCTCTGAAATTCCTATTTTGCACAGATACTCTCTGAAACATAAAACATAAAGACTAGCCGTACCATAACATGTAATTTTATTTCAAGATATAATTTCAAAAACTGCAAATATAGAGTAGAGAAAAGGGATGGAATTATAAGAAATCTTAATACAAAACTGCCAAGTAAACAAGGCTCCATTTCACAAGGAAAAATCCCTTGATTATGAGAAAATCACAGAATACAATGGTCCATTAGGATTACAAACTAAACACATCCTTCCAAAATTCCTTTATTCTACCCCCTTTGCTGAAGTATTCAACTGTTGATTTTATAATATTTGAATGTTGAGTAATTGATGCCTTCAAACCTGGAAATGATTGCCCAAATTCTGCCACAAAATTTTCCATAAAATATTCAAAAATTTCTTTGTAATGTGGATCAAATATGGACAGATGTGCCATCAAAAGATGAATCTCACAGAAATTCCAACAACTGGGAATGATTGTTAAAACAAATATTCAAAATATGTGCATTCCTCCTCATTTTAATGACTTTGATTTATAACAGAAATATCCCATGATATCAGATTGACAATCTCAACTTCCTCTTCCCTACTACGATTTTGTGGGATCTTTTTTATTTCAAGATTATATTTCTAGCACCCATCACTTCATTTATGATTCCACACAATTATAGCTTTCACTAGTTGGATACTTGCAATCACATAGAGAGTTTTTGCAACCTATTGGCATATCCTTTGTATTATCAGATTTATCTTTGTCTTGTAGACTTTTGGGATTATAATCTTGCAAAACTGTAACTTCAACACAGTAATGTTTGATATCTCGGTCTTCTTCATAACTGTAGCTTCATGGAATTCCATTTGATAGACATTTTTCCTATCATATTTCCCATTTAATGGAACAAAGAAATCTCCCCAACCGTTCCATATTTCAAAATCCTATTCTCCTACCGTGCCATTTGGGTTATTCCACACAAAATCCATGTCGTGGATTTTTTAATTTTTTCTCCATTTTCTTGAAAGTTGTGACCAAAATCCACGGCCTTGAAACTTTCCACGTGTCAGCATCCTATACATTGCGGGGGTCCTCCGTGAGTTTATGAAACCATGGAGGGAGGGGTTGCAATCAATATGTTTCTACCACATCATTTGAGTTCAGACCATAGTTAAGTTTTGTTCCCCCCCTTCTTTGTTAAATGTAGAGCACACAGAGGGGGATGCAATTAATTGAAGCCATTGATCTTTGATACAAGCCATTGGATATAAAAAATAAACTTAATCTTTATGTCATAGCTCTCTAGTGTACAAAATTAAATATAAATTTTGAAAACTTAGGAGAGTCCTATAACAAAACTTTGAACATATGACTGGGAAATTGGATTTTATTTCTCTTGGTGAATTTAAAACATGGCAATGAAGTGCGTTTAAAACACAAAAGTTTGAAGGGGTAATATTGGATTTAGATTTGAGGAGTTAGACATTGGCATTATGAAGAGTTTTCATAATTGTGTAAAACATAAAAAAAAATCATTTGATAACATTTTAGAGAATACAATTACAAAAACAAAGTGAAGGATTTAGGTTTGATGAAAACTTAGAATGCAAATGATGAAAGGTTTACCATGTTTGAAGGTTTGAGGTAACGATGAATAAATATGGATAAAAGCAATGATTTCAGAATAACACCAAGCTTGGTATTTTGATCATAAAGACAAAATAGAGATATAAAATAACAAGGACCTATTTGGATCAAGGATTAAAATTTTGAAATGAAAAGAAACAAGCAAGTTTTAGCAAAATTTTCAAAGATTTCGATTTTTTTTGGCAATGTTGATTTATGTTATTGTAACACTCCTTCTCTAAACCTATGATTATATGTAGTTAATTGTAATTAATGATTTTCATGCTATGACATGAAAACAATGTAAATGTATTAATGATCAATCGAAAATTCCAACAACTGATTGTCGGGGTGAAGCCTTAAATTATTGGCAATGATACTACCAAGGGAAATAATGGGAAATAAGGGTGACTCAATCCTCCTTGCTAAAATATTTGATTTGGAATAATAAGCCTTAACCTGATCCCAAGGAAAAATCAGTTAATGAGAAAAATATTGGTGGTTGGGCAACCAACAACCCCAATGAATGGAAGCATGGAAGGCCTGACTAAGATAGCAGGAAGTTGTCAGCCAAACATACCTAGCATGCCATTCCACAACCTGTAAGGTACCTAGAGAATGTAAGTTATCTAGAGAGGTAGTGGGGGGGGCCAGAGGGCCCATAGTGATAATAGTGGAGGTCATTCAACGTAAGATGGACTAGGTCCACTATATTATTAAATAAGGCCCACTATGGTAGTTATATATAATAAATGGGTAATTAGATATAATAAATGTAAGAGGACTTCTTAGAAGGTTCTACTTCTAGAAGATTCCTCCTCTAGAATGTTCTTAGGTGATAGTAGCACTATATAAAAGGGTTCAAGCAATGTAATGGAATATGAAAAAAGTTATTTTATTTAGAGCAGTAGCTCAATAGGAAGAAGCCCCCTCGAAGAGGCAAGTGAACATGAGAGGATCCCTTCCATAATAAGAGCCATTGTATGGTGTTGCCCTACCTCAAGGGTTTGATAGTAATAAAAGAAGATTTGCATATTGTTCTTGTATATCTGTTGTGGTGATTTTGTATTCAGTCTTTGGTTCTTAACAAGTGGTATCAGAGCATTTTCCTTGGTAGACATTGTGGACAAATATTTTTTTATTTTTGCAGATTTTTTTTTTCGGAGAAGAAAAAAGAGAGATGCGACATTTCATAAATTTTTAGGTATATTTTTGTGCAAAATTTTCAGAAACAGGTTATAGATCTGAGTTCCTCTCATAAAAACACCCAATTTGAAAAAAAAAAATCATCCGAAACGGAGTCTGGGAAGTCAAGATATTGAAGTTTTAAAATCTGCAATTATTTAGGTTTTTTTTTGTGGACGGCGACGTGATTTTTTTCTTATTTATGTAGAATATGGAGGCTGAATTTTCCCAAAAAAATTATAGATCTGAGTTTCTCTCACAATTTCACCCAATTTCAAAAAAAAAATCAACCGAAACAGAGTCCTAGAAGTGAAGTTATGAGCATTTTAAATTCAACAGTTTTTCAGGGTTTTTTCGAAAAATGCCGTGATTTTCTGTAGTAAGTTATTGTTCTATTTTTGGGGTTTTTTCATGACGGTTGTGGGACTGAAGAGTTCATAGGGTGATAAAATGACTATTTCTTCTCAAACCCTCAGGGAAATTCTTGAAGCATTCAAATCCAAATTGTATGACACATTGGATGCTAGATTGCATGACCTTGCAAATGGTCTCAATGATAGTTTCTGTAGTATTCAAGATTCATTGGATAACATGAAGCAGATATTTCTTATGGTGGACATCAAGGATGAATATAATCAAGAAATGTATGCTTGGTATGATTTTGAGGCTGATTGTGATGATTGGTATATGAATAGTTGTCATTTCTGGGATGACAACCACTTTCATATTTTATTTGATGACTCTAATCAACCTTCTGTAGAGAGCATCAATGTGACAAATCAAAAGCCAATGATTATTACCAGTGTTCATCCTACATATTCTATAGTGGTATTATTCCTTCCAGATTCTGCTATGACCCTTTTCCACTATGTGGATGGATCTTCTTATTTGGATCCACATGATAGGTGTCAGCCTTTGGAGCATCATTTTGAGTTGGTTATTGGGTTCCAAAATCTTCCACAGGGAGTTCACATGAGCACTTGGACATGGGACCCGAGATTACAATGGTAGTTGGACTATTTCAGCATGGTGGCTTTCCTTTCTACATGGGACCTTGGTTCTTCAGCCTTCTTCAGCATTATGGTCCACAATTATCCATGGGACCCTGGTATATGGTTGTACATCAAGCATTGAGGACAATGCTTTCATAAGGGGGGTGGAATGTAAGGTAGCTAGAGAGGTAGTGGGGCGGGGGCAGAGGGCCCATAGTGATAATAGTGGAGGTCATTCAATATAAGATGGACTAGTTCCACTATATTATTAAATAAGGCCCACTATGGTAGTTAGATATAATAAATGGGTAATTAGATATAATAAATGTAAGATGACTTCTTAGAAGGTTCTACTTCTAGAAGATTCCTCCTCTAGAATGTTCTTAGGTGATAGTAGCACTATATAAAAGGGTTCAAGCAATGTAATGAGACATGAAGAGAAATATTGTATTTGGAGCTGAAGCTCATTAGGAGGATGCCCCCTCGAAGAGGCAAGTGAACAAGAGAGGATCCCTTCCATAATAGGATCCATTGTATAGTGTTGCCCTACCTTAAGGGTTTGATAGTAATAGAAGAGATTTTGCATATTGTTTTTCTATATCTATTGTGATGCTTTTGTATTCAGTCTTTGGGTTCTTAACACAACCCCCAAGGTTGACCCGAGATTCCTTCTGAAACAAGGAAATGGAGAGTTTGGGAACTTTCCATATTTCGTGCCGGAGACACACAAGGATATAGAAAAGGAGAATGCATAAGTGCATACAAAGGAGGATGCCCAGAAAGATGGCCTCGGAGGATAGAGGTAAGAGAGTGAAGAGTGGACATGTACCAAAGGAGAATTGGAGGAGATTTCGAGGCATTAGAGGAAAGACCTGCTGTGAGAGAATGCATGAGTAAAAATAGAGAAATTCCCTAACAATATTATGGCTTGGCATGGGGGTGGCTTGCTACCAAAGTGATTAAGCATGCAGAGCCTATTGTTGGGTGGAGTGGAGAACACCCATAGTCAGTTTTAGCGACGTAGCCTCTCTAACCACTCATGTAGGTAGAATAATATATTTTTCATGTAATAAAGGCCAATATTTATAAGTCCTAGTAATAAGGAAGAATAAGTCAAATGTAAGAAAATCTAATAGAATCTTCTGCTTGTAGAGGATATTCCTCTAGATTGTTCTTTTGGTAGATAGATTTAATATAAATAGAAGTCGAGGGAATGATAATTTTTTGTCTTGATAATTATTGTAATAGAGTGTTTCTCTGTTGGAGGTTTCCCCCTCGAAGAGGCAAGTGAACATTGTTTCCTATCAATAAATGTATTATTCTAGTGTTGTGGTTTCATCTATTGTGTTGTTCTGATGTTATTCTCTGCACTATTTCTGTTTTCATGCTATTATAATAGATATGGTACCTTACAAGTGGTATCAGAGCACTTTCCTTGGCATAAAATTGTGGGTTAATTTTTTCAGGGTAGAGACGTATTCCAACATCTTGAAGCTACAAAGATTTGTCGTTCATCATATAAATCCATAGTCGAGGAAGCATACATACATGAACTACAAGTGGTACTTAAGGGCATGTCTGATGCTTTTTTCTGAGAATGCTTTATCAATGTCCTCAAGGATGCGATCCATGCCCATGTCCTCATGGATCACCCTCAGATTTGGGTGGAAGATACTAAAAGAGATAAGGAATCAAGACAAGTTTTCTCTTCTTAAACTAGAAAAATTTCTTTATTCCTCACCCTAAACCAGTCACTCCCCTTCCTATTTCTACTCCACTAAAGATCCAGAAGTTGACCCGGGAAGAAATGGTTGAATTCCAACTCAAGGGCATTTGTTATAATTGTGATGCCAAATATTTTCCTAGTCACAAGTGTAAGGAACAAAATATTTTTATGGCCATCTTTGAGGATGTTTTTGAAGAAGAGGTCAAAGCTCCCCCTATGGACGATTCACTTGAACCCACTCACATGACTCCACCTGTAGACCCACTAGAAGTTGAACTTGTCATTTCCAGGAATTCTCTCACTAGATTGTCTGCTCCCCAAACCCTCAATCTAATTGGTTGCATTAAGCATCGAAAGGTCATCATCCTTATTGACAGTGGAATCATCCATAATTGTATTCATCGCCGCATTACCCAAGAAAATAATTTTTATATCCGAGCAGTAAACAAGGTTCAAATCATGATTGCCAATGGTGGGTCCATGAAATGTGGGGGCGTTATGAAAATGTGTCTCCAAATTGGTTAGTATCACATGAAATCTCATATGTTTGCTATCAACATGTGTGAATGTGACATTGTGTTGGGTACCGAATGGCTATGGAATCTAGGCCCCATTCTCATGCATTTTAAGGAATTAACCATGCAATTCAACCAGAAAGGCCAACAATATAATTTCCAAGGAATCACAACAGGTTCCCCTGATATCATCAGTTCCCACTGCATGGAAAAGATCCTCAAAAAATGTCATTCCAACATTATTACACAACTCCATTCCATTCATACTAGTGAGACACCCTCTGTTCCTCTTGACCTCCAATCCATCCTCTCCAAACATCAAGTTGTTTTTTACACTCCCCAAGGACTTCCTCCTTCCCATGGTTTTCATGATCATTACATTCTCCTCGTCCCTGACAACCTTCCTCCCAATGTTCATCCCCTTTCGCAAGAAAATGAAATTGAGAAACGTTTTCAAGAATTGCTTGTCGTAGGTGTTATCCGTCCTAGTACTAGCCCTTATTCTTCTCCCGTGGTCATGGTACTTAAGAAAGAAGTTTCTTTGAGAATGTTTCTGGACTTTTGCACCCTCAACAGACTCACCATCAAAGTTAAATTTCCCATTCCTGTCATTGATGATCTCTTGGATGAATTAAGTGGTGCCCAGTTATTTACTAAACTTGATCTTCATTCTAGCTACCACTAGATACATATGAAAGAGTCTGACATTCCTAAGACTACATTTCAAAATTATGAGGGCCACTATGAGTTCTTGGTCATGCCCTTTGTCTTGTGTAATTCTCCCTCCACTTTCCAAAGCCTCATGAATCATGTCTTCCGTCCTTTTCTCCATCATTGTTTGTTATTTTTATTTGATGATATTCTCATCTATAGTAAAACATGGACATCCCATCTTTCTCACGTGGATCAAGTTCTTCATCTACTCTCTGTTACAGTAAATTTTACCTCACTTCATGCATATTTCTTAGATGGCCTTCCATTCCCCTTTGTAGACTTGAAGTCCCCTTTTTTGTTCACTCCAGGGCTAAAATACACACTTTTGTACATATGTGCACCCTATTAGTTATACAACATGCTTATACGCAGGTTGCTCCACTACAACCCACGTACATTAGGTTTGGTGCTCAAATCTTAAAAATTATGTCAGGTTTCCTTGCCATGTCATGAGATCCATGATCCTTGACCTTCCACGTACTGGAAATGCTCCGAATCGGCCCTTCAGTTCCATTTGGAGGCTATAAATTGAGCCTTATCCAAGCCTAGAAGATATTCAACTTTGAGAGCAAAGACACTCTGGAGAAATTTCACTTCATATTGAGTCTGCATCCCTTTGTCCTTGAACGTCTGAACTTCTTGTGTTCATCCCCCAAGCTCGTCCTACTTTTTGATGGAGAACCTCATTGAATCCTACATATGAGCTTTCCTTTGTGGAGGATTGAAGTGGTGGAGGCCCAGCTGGAGGGACTTAGTTTCTCGGTTCCGATATGTGTCGTTACAGAAGTTTGTCACCTATGTACTTCTATTGATTACTTTAATAGAAATACTATTTTCTTGTCCAATTGATATCTTGCAAATATTCTAATTACTTTCCATGGGCATATTTGTCATGTATGTTAATGGATTATTCTAATTTATATCCTAACATTATATTATCACCACATTCTTGTGTATCTTTCTTGTTGAGGACAAGTTGCAGGTATAAAACTTTGGGTTACATGCTCAATGGTGGTCTTCTTCGAATGTCCGGACAAGGTAGGATTCTCTCCTTGTCTTGTTATCATTTCATTTATATAGAATAATTGAGATTAGAGTTGATTTCTAGGTGTCGTTCCATCTGTTGTGATTTTCCCCTATCCATACACAGATTTTCCTCATAACAGAATTGGCGACTCCACTAGGAAAATCTCCTTTTTTGGGTTATTGAGTGTTTTTATCCTTGATTTTCTCTCTTTTTTCTTATGTTTTCTTGAGGCATGTTGCTTGACAACCTATATGTTTCCTTGCATCTGAGTTTCTTGGCTTCATCCTTTCCCTGACAGTGATTTTCTTGGTATATGTGGTTTTTCCTTTGACAGTCACATACATACGTGAGATGTCTATGTTTAGGGAGCGTATATACATGTATGTTCCTTGAACAATCACTTACATCATCTCTTAAGTCTTGCTGGCTGAGTTTGGTGTTCGTTGGGTAAGTTTTACTAGTTGTCGAGTCTTCTTGGATCCCTATTCTGACGGTTAAGTGCCTACAGAGTGATAGGAAGCCTTTTTATTGTTGATTTTTTTGGCCAATTTCTTTCTTGTCATTTTTCTCATTTGTTTTCCTTGCATACTGGCCTGGGTAGTTTCTTCTTGGTATTTTTCTTGGCTTATTTATTTTGCTTGCATTAGGGCCTGCCTGTGAGGTTGTTATTCAATCCTTGCATTTTCTTTTCATTATATCAAAAATAAAAAAAAATATTTTCTTATTTGCATTGTACTTATGGAATTTTCACTTTTGATTACTTTGCATTGATTTTGACACATTTGAAAAGATTTCACTTCATTGAAATTATAGAGATTACATTGTGAAAATTGCATTTAGAAGCATACCATCTCTTTGAAATTTAAGACTAGTACTTAACAGTGTTTTAATATTTTCTTCTTTTTATATTCTGAGTCATAATACCATGAGTTTCACAAATGAACCCTTTGAGTAAGAAGGAGCCATTAAAATTAATGCCAAATATTTATAATTGTTTGGAAACAATTTTATTCTTTAGGGTACAGAAACAAGTATAGGACCGAGGGCCTTGGAATAGAATTTTGTGAGTAAACTTCTCAAAGGCTATAAAACTAAACGTATATGTCTGACCAGGGAGTAGTGAAACCTGTTGTATAATTGGTGTCCTCAGGAGGCTCCGCTCACATTGGAGTTAAGCATGAGGTCACACAAAGTTGGTTGCAGAGATAGCCCTCTAATACCTTCCTAGTATCAGAGATATTTATGGCGTTCTATTCATATCTAGGGGTCTTTCTAGTACCTTTACCTCCATGAGCGGTGGTGCTTTTGATATTTCAAGATTTTCTACCTTGCCCATATGGTGGACCAGACTTGAGACTTCTCACCTGAGCAATGGTTATATCATGGTGAATTTAGTTGCTTGAAATAGGTATCCACATAGGTTACTTGTAGGGGTTATTCTGCAGGTACCCTGTGTCAGATAAGGGTCAGACATCACGCAAAATTTATGGAGGATTTCCTCTCCAAAGGGTCCTAACTGTAAATCCCACAAGGGTGTTTATAATTGATTTTGATACCTCCACTCTATTTTTGTGGAGCCTCAGGCCCCTCTTGGGTGAGGCATACCTAATTTATCTTGGGTGGCCCATTTCAGGCATTATATCATGTTTGTGTGCATTGGCCTTTTACTTTATTTTGGTGTGTTCTCTAATTATTAGTTGGTCTTAGGATTTTTTATTATATCTTGAGTTTGAGTCATTGTGGAGCAAGACAAATCTCCTCTCTAGTCTCTTCATCTTTTGAAGTTACCACTATGTCTTGATCCTTTATCTAAGCCTCCTCCCAAAAGGTGTAGATTTAATAAGTGTGGTACATATATCTCCACCTCTGAGGCTTGTGATCATCCTACCATGAGTATTGAGTCTGATATGAATGTTTCAGGAAGCCGCTTGACTCCGATATCCTCTTTGATTAGTGGGATCCCCTTAAATCCCTTATCATCAATGATGTGGATGCAGGAGGCTCCCACATATAGTGCTTCCCAACCCATGATCTCTTCTCATCCCATGTGGACAAATCCTTTTGTATTTCCATACGGTATGCCACATCATGATTCTCAATCAATACCTTTAGCCTCTAATCCTTTATTTTTTGGTATGCCTGACATGATGTCACACTTCTCATCCTCCATTTAAACAACTAATATGAATCCTAGTTTTGTGTATGGGGGTACAATGCCTCCTTATGTTCCTCTCTCATTTGGTGGAGGACACATTCCCCAAATGATTCCTATGATTAGAGGTTGGAATACTCCTTCCTCTAGACCTAATCCTAGCTTCGGTGCTCCAGAATGGAGTGCTCAAATGGGCGGTCAGTTTACTTCCTATATTTCATTTGTCATTCCCTCTTCCTCTACGCCGATTCTGACGAACGCTTCTATTATGGAAACTCCCCCTATGTCCTCTAGTGTTCCATCCAGAGGGAGTCAGTTTCATGGTATGGGAAACCCCCAGCATGAAGTTAATTCATATGGGGGAAACATATATAATCATTATCATGCCACTTCCGTGGGTATGGTGCCCTTAAAACCCTTTATGAGTTAGTTAGGAGGAGGATACTATCCTACTAGATAGGGCCATGGTATATACCAGAACCTTGGATGGTCTGCAATCCCTCAACCACAATCTTTGTCGAGAGCATGGGCTTAGACTCCACAACCACGGCTCCCTTTTCTGGCCATGCTAAATCTGCTAGAATATTCGAAGTTAATGAATGACCCTATGTTTCATGATCTTTCATGCCCCCCCATCCCCACTAAACTTCCTTCGGACAGACTAAAATTCGAAGGAAAGACTGGTGAGGACCCAGGTGACCATGTGAATAATTTTCACCTCTGGTGCTCATCTAACTCCCTTAATGATGATTCTATTTGTTTGAGGCTATTTCAACACACCCTCATGGGGGTCACCGTGAAGTGGTACATTGAGCTACCACAAGGAACCTACAAAACTTTCAATCATATGGTGTTGGTTTTTCACAACAAATTCTAGTTATCGGTTCGTTATGATGCTGGCCTAGAACTCTTATAGAATTTCCGTCAAGATAAATCCACCCATATCTCTGACCATATCCAAGAGTGGCATAGGTGAAAGAGGTTGATCAAATCCTACATTCCTCCATAGTTTCTGTTGGAATAGTTCCTCAATTCATTGTTACCTTATATTTCAAAGGATGTTTCTACATCCAAAGTGACATCTAAGGAAGAATACATATTCAAATCCCAATAATTAGATCTCATATATGCTTAATCTGGGATTCTTTATGAAATTCTCCCTGACGCACCACGGTCAAACTATGATCCTAGACAAAATATTGGACCTCATGCTGATGGCATCGTAGGTTCCAAAAGTGCCAAGACTACATACCTGGTGGCGAACCAGTTGAAATATTTGTCTCTAAGCCATCCTATAACAGGACAAGCTTCAGCTTCATCCTCCACTACCACCCAGTGGGCGGATGTGCGTTATTTGCAGTCTTCTTCAAACCCAAATGGTAACCAACAACCAGAAGGGAATAAGAATAAAGGAAGATGTAATAATCATAAGGGTGGGAAAAATAATAATAATAAATCCAAGGACAATAGTAATAATGATAAATCAAATAATAATGTCGGTGAAGGAAAGAAAGAGAAGAGGAAAGTGAAGTTTCTATGTAAACTTTATAAATATGATCACCTTACTCACTTATGCCCCAAAATTGAGGAAGCCTCGAGGCTCGTCATGCATCAACATCCTTCTGGGCTGACCAACCTGTTCTTGCATAATCAAAATATGACCTCAGGGACCTATAACACCAGAAATGTGTCAAGTGGGAGTCAAAACCCTCCGACACATGAAGGTGGCCATCTATGTGTCAATATGGTCAAGTCTCATATTGATGTAGCCACTCGATCTCGCGATTACAACTCTTCATAGACTGTTTTAGGTCTAGAGACTCTTCCTCCCCTAGAAACACCCTTGTAGATTGAAAATACAAAACCCCCACCTCAAATTATGAAAGGATTAGTTAAGCACTCTACCCACAATCCTAATGGAAAATCCTCCCAAAATTGTTCGATTTTCGAATATTTGGGCCAAACCCCATGCATGATATCAGCTTTGGAGGTGCCCCAAATGTGTCCCTCATAGAGGAATGCCTTACTATCTATGTTAGGAGATCTAGAATCATGTGGATAAAATGTTATCAAGTTTGATGTTATGGACATGAAGCCTTGCTTACCTTACCATGTGGCCTTTCAAATCCATGTGCAGTACATGAAATTACCATCAAGCGTATTGTAGTTGATGAAGGTTCTTCGACATCCATGATGTCTCTAGCTTGTTGGAAATCCATTGGCTCTCCACCCCTGTCTCAATCCATGACCATGTTAACTGCATTCGATGGGCGTTCTTTCCGACCCCACGGTATCCTTCCCACCTTCCCGGTCCAGTTGGGAAGAAAGACTGTGGATATCATGGTCGAGGTAGTTTATGCACCCCTTGAATCAAACCTTTTATTAGGGCGTAATTGGTATTATTCCATGACAACTATTGTATCATCGATTTTTCATGTTTTATGTTTTCCTCATGAAGGGAATACCATGACAATCAACCAATTTTCCTTTTTCCATCCTAGCCCTACCACATCGTTGAGGACTATGGTCCCTGTTATTGATATTTCTCAGTAGGCAATTGAGAATGTTCGTGTCGGGATGTATTCCTCCTTGATGGGTACTTTTTATTTCATGAAACCAATTACACATATTAATTCCATTTCCAATGAGTATTCTTCATCGATGAGGTTGGTTTCTTTCCGTACTTCGTATTTCAATGACCCTTGGACCCTACATTCTGTGACTATGTCATATGAAGGTTAGTCACACATTTGGATGGCAATGCCATTGTTAGCAATAGAAGTTGTGTATTAGGATGTTCTAAATGATATTGCTGACCTGGATTCTTCCTCCTCATGGATGAACGAGGTGGATCCAATTTTAGAGCCCATATGGGATGCTCAATCATCTTGTTCACATTATTTCCTTGATGATACTTTACCTTCAGATGAATCCATCTTAGAGGCCATGTCTCGTCCTGATAGGCCTTTAGACAATATGCATCGTCGATCATGTTTTCTCCTAGATCTTGTTAGGATTGAACAAGACCACTTTAGATCTACCCTGAGCGAGATGGTTGGTCACGCTATGATTCCGTTAGATACACATTGTATTTATGCTGAAGGAAACATGGATAATATTTCTCCTACCATTGCTATTGACATCTTCCGTACCCATGGTAAAATCAAGAACGTATATATCAGTGTGGATTGTTCTCTTGAAGAATTCACACCTACATCAATCTCTTCAAAGAATTTTGAGATGTATTCGCTTGGTCATATGAAGAGATTCCATGGATTGACCCCAGTCTTAGATTTGTTAATCCTAGGAAGGCCTCTGCTAATAAGGAAAAAGTAGAGAAGCTACTCAATGCTTGCTTCATCTACCATGTTCCCTTGACTGAATGGGTGTCCAACCCTATTCCCATGGATATAAAGCAAGGAAATTTCCATGTATGTATGGATTTTAGGGACCTATACAAATCATGTTCTAAAGATAAATTCCCCACTCCTTTCATTGACCTGATTCTTGATGAGTGTGCAGGAAGCTAAGTATTTTCCTTCATGGATGGATTTTCAGGTTATAATCCAATTCATATCAAACCCGATCAATACAAGATGGGGTTTATTTGTCCTTGGGTTACCTTTGCATACCGAAAAATGCCTTTCAGTATTAAAAATGTCGGAGCCACTTTCCAACGTGCCATGACCTTTGCCTTTTACAATCTTAAACATATTGTTGAAGCTTCCCTAGATGATCTCGCTTCTCACTCTTGCAAGAGGGTAGATCACTCAACTCACCTTTTATTAGTATTTGAGAGATGTCGTTATTATTGCATTTGGTTGAACCCTCACAAGTGCATCTGTTGTGTTTGGTTTGGTCATATTTTAGGATTTCTAGTGTTTGAGCATGGGATCATGGTGGATCCTATGAAGGTTGAGTCAATACTTCGGTTTCCTCCCCCGTGCAACATTCAACAACTTCAAGGTTTACAGGGGAAGGCCAACTTCCTACGCCATGTGATAGTGAATTATGCCAATATAACTAAAGGTTTCATGTGTCCTTTTAAGAAGAACACTTTGTTCATATGGGATGAGTGAGCCCAGGAATCCCTTGATTCTCTTAATAAATCCTTGGTATTGATGCCTCTGCTGAAGCCCCCAGACTATAGTAGAGATTTTTTTCTTTATATCACCATGTCCGAAGGGACGATTGGTATGGTACATGTTCAAGAGGATGATGAGCTCCATGAGAACATTTTCTATTACCTTAGTCAAAATCTAATTGGTGTTGAACTCAAATAATCTCACATAGAGAAGCTAGCCTTGGTCATCGATCATGTGGTTCAGAGATTACGACATTATATATTACTATGAAAAACTACTGTGGTTGTGGATATTAATCCATTTCAATACGTCCTTTGTAGAAGTAACATAGGGGGGAAATACAATAAGTGGATTGTTATTCTACAAGAATTTGATCTCGATTTTGCTTCGGTGAAATACAAGAAATCACTATTTTTTCCAAATTGATGTCGAACTTCCCTAGACTAGATGAGAACAATTTTATGATGATTCGTTGACATATGAAATATTTTCCTTACCTCATCTTCGGACCCTTGGTATGGATACATTTTGATCTACCTTCAAACCTTGAATTTACCCCACCATCAGGCCAAGAACTACCTTATTATCGGTGACACTTTTTATTGTCGAGGGGTGGATAATATCTTGTGTCGTTGCTTGACTCATGAAGAAGATAAATCTATTCTCAATGACTGTCATAGTGGGGCATGTGGTGGTCATTTATCCGGACTTGCGACAACCCAAAAGATATTGCGAGTCGGTTATTTTTGGCCGTTAATTTTTAAAGATTGCATTGAAGTGGTCAAGAAGTGTCACCCATTTCTAGGTGTTCACTAGGAAAATGCCCTCGCACCCAACCCTGCTTCACCCAGTCATCATCGTCACTCCCTTCACTAAGTGGGGAGTGGATTTCATGGATTGCAACCTAGCCTCAGCTAGGGGGCACCATCATATTATCATGGTTGTGGATTATTTTACTAAATGGGAAGAGGCCATGCCTACCATTAAATTTGATGGTAAGATTGCAATTTTTTTTGTGTTCAATCGGATTATAGCCCAATTCGGAATCCCAAAATATATTGTCACCGATCATGGAAGTCACTTCTATAATGAGATGATGTCAGATTTAGCATCAAAACTTGGGTTTACAAACAGTCATTCTTCCCCTTATTATCACCAGGAAAATGGACAAGTAGAGGATGTGAATAAATCTCTCAAGACCATTTTGCAGAAGACAGTCAGCCAGCATAAATATTCCTAACATGTGATGTTTTACCCTGCACTTTGGGCATACTGAACTACGGTAAAGGATTCCACTGGTTTCTCTCCTTTTCAGTTAGTACATGGTGTGGAGTTGATTCTTCCTATTGAATGTGAAATCCTTTCTCTTCAACTAGATATTGAGCTCATACCTAACACATATGATCTTGAAAAATACCTCGTGCACCTAGATCACCTTGATGAGTAGCGTCGAGATGCCTCTATGGATATCAAAGAAAATAAATGACGTGTTAAGGTTTAGTACGATAATTCTGTCTGTCCCCGACAGTATGTTGAGGGTGACTTGGTTCTCCTTTATGACCAAGTCAAAGAATCATTGGGGGAAGGTAAGTTCAACCCCATGTGGTACGGTCCTTATATCATGTGACGTGTCTTAGAGAAAGGAGCCTGTGAATTAGAGGATTATGAGGGGGATATGTTGGAAGAGCCCATAAATAGGCTCTACCTTAAAATGTATTATGCTTGAGCCCACAAACTCGGGTGTGACCTTTGTACATTAGTGTATCTTAGTGTATATACTTCTTTCTATTTTCTTTGCATCATCGACTTGCTTATTGAGTTGTCCCTTGGTTGGCAGATGTCAACAGAATCTTCGATCTACTTAGGATTCGAAGACGGTGCCAGTTTTCATACACAAAACATCTCTTCAGGTTATATATTTGACTGAGGGACAACTGGTGTCTTCAGGTGGCATTTGTTTGGGGCCATCAATGAATAATTTGGCTAAGTATAGCATCAATGTAGAGATATTATGCGACACCATTTCATATGGTGTTTGATCTTTATAATTTCTCTTAGACTCCCAGTTAGTCGTATGCCATCTGAATGACAATTACCGTGTGAGAGATTCTACTCTAATATGATGATTCCCATGGGTAAGACTTTTGGAACAATATTTTAATTTTCTTACTTATAATCACATCCCTAGACTTTATAATCAAGTATCTGATGCATATGATAATTACATTTTAGATTGGAATTTGTTACATAACTAAGTAAATAAAACACATTCATACATTGTAACATATATAAGTAAAGCCAAACACCAATTGTTTTTTTATATTTCATCCTTTCAAATCCAAAAAATATGTTTTCATAGTACAAAATGGGTCTCACACCCTCAAAATACATATATGGCTAGTAAATCACATAACCATGGCATCTATGCATGTGGTGCCAGATGTGTATCATGATAGTACACTATGGAATTTGCAAGACATCAGAAGAGTCACACCCATGCATGGGGTACACCCACCACCTGTCGCTGCATTGCCTCTGGAAAATCCTCCACTTGAACCATAAGAATATTTTGGGTCAATCCAGATAGGTTCCCCTACACATTCTCTATCACTCTCTCTGCATCCCCACCTACTAGCTCATATCATCGACCCCTTCACCAGTGTTGTGGTAATCCCTCTAGTCACTGCGGACCTACGTCTATGTAACAATGTAATTGTTAATACTTGATACCATACACAAATATTTACGTTTTTATTTTTCCTTTATCAAAATTGAAAAACACACAAAAAAATGAAATATATAAAAACCATTTCTTACCAATATCCTCATAGGTGTATTCTGGTGGTAATGGCATGTTAGGGTCCCCTTTGCAGTCGATCCCTCCATAAGGATAGTCTTCAATGCATATGACCTGTTAGTGCCACTAGAAAAAGAACTCATCATTGTAGGGGGTTGGAACCCTACCACCTCATAGCTGCCTCATTGCATAGATCCACCGTGACATGGTTGGATCACGCTATCTGTGTGGAGTAATCTCTAATTTAGGGCTCAAACTTGGAAACCTATCGAAGAAAAAACTACAAAGTATGGATGAAAATCTAAAATTCCTCATTCTCCCATGTTTGCGATCTGTCAACTGGATCTTCATGTTGTCCAGTAGTGAGGTACACCAGTCATAAACAGTGGGTCGCAAACACTCCATTGCATAGAACATGAGTGGCCTTTATTCTTGGTGCAATGAGGATGAACTTGATATCCATGTAAGTACAAGCATGCAAATATTTAAAATCAGGTTCTCGATCGCCCTAATTGAGAGTTGGATCCCTAATTTATCTATTCCTACAACATTGTGGGTGGAAATGTACTCCTCCATAGTCATACCACCTCCAACCCCTCGGGCCTTGAGATTCACCACCTCACCACGGAGAAACAATGTTGTGATAAATTTTATGTCCTGCACTTCAATCCTCAATGGTTTCCCATCGATATTGAAGGTCTTTGTCTCTGGATCCCAATATTTTACCAGTAACTAGAGTAATCTCACCTGAGCCCTCATTCCTTTAAGAGCCCAAAATTTATAAAGGTCACATCGTTTCAAAGTTTGTTGGGCCCTTACATCTCTTTCTATTGCCACATCTACCTCCTCATTCTCCCTTTCCCTCCGTTCAATAACCATCCTACAAAGGAAAGATCATTTTTTTAGTTAATCCCCTTAAAAAAACTTGTTCACGGACTTTGTTGGTTACTTGGGTTGACCCAGGTTCTGATCTCAAATAGGTTTTGAACAAAACCCTCAAAACTATCGGCCCTCCTGGTAAACCAGAAGGCAACGCTACACACAGAGTGCACAACGCAGTCTCACCCGAGATAGTTTTATGGGGGATTTTAATACTCAGGTGTTCATAGTCTAGGAATGAGTGGGGATTGAGTTTAGAGTCCTATCCTCATACATCATCATAATTAATCATTCATCTACTTCTATGATTCATTTGTATTTAAACCTATGCATGCATGTTGTTATAACTAGTTTTAACCATTCATTCTTGAACTAATGATTAACAAAATAGTAAAATAATTCATTAACAATCAAATGGAACACAATATTTTACTGTGGTTCACCCCCTCCTAGGGCTACGTCCATAAAGATATGGCTTCTCTTCTCTTTTATTTATTCTTCTGCAAAATATGTGCTGTGCGCATTACATCTTTAGTATTACAATCAAAATGAGGGTAAGTACCCTTTGGGAGGCTAACTATATCACACCAAGATCCTTAGCCTATGACCTAACCCTAAAAAACTATCTTATTCAACTCTACCAGAAGAACCATAACAAAAATAACTACTATCAATATCTTCTGAACCAACCAGTCTTTAACCTCCCTCAACCTAGACCTCCTAGGTCTTTATTTATAATACCTTACTAGCTTGTAGTCATTACAATATTTGTCAAAAACACTAACCCTAACATGTTTAGGCCTATTTTCATGCGCGCCACATTGCTTTTCCTGTTTCCTGCTTCTTTTCCTTCTTTTTATGCATGCTTCTTTTCTGCCTCCTAAGGTGCGCGCTCAAAAAATAGATCTTTTCTTCAAAATTACATATGCACCCAAAATAGATCCTTATTCCAAAAATAGGCCTAAAACAACAGGCCCCCAACATTGAAACATGGCTTATCTCAAGCCACTCAGGTGGTGCACACTCCCTATACAACCTTCTCCAAGATATGGAACTTCTCTATTAGTTCCTTCCCTTTTTCTTTCACCTGCATAACTTTACCTGTTAGTGCCTCGACATCTACGTTGTTATCAGTTCTTGTAGAAATGTTGCGCTCTCTGAATTTTCCTATGCTATCCTTTTCTTCTCTTCCTCTATATCTTCAATTATCTATGCTGCTTGTTCTTGGAGGCGATCCAATTGGGATTGTGTTGCTTGCTTATTGATATGCGTTGTCTTTAACTTTGTCTGCAGGGTCTTCATCTCCTGCGTTCCCTTCAAGAGATTGGTATTGCTCATGGTTTTCTTTCGCTGCTTCAATTCCTGCATGGCAGCATTGATTTTCTCCTCTTGTTGGTCCAACTGCTGGACCTTTTCATCCTTTTCCAAAGTGGTCCAAATTTGCGTAGCTCTGTCAAACAATTTTGCAACTTCCTTGGCTTCCCTTTCCATTTCATCTATATTTAATTCCATTTGTTGTTATCTTTGTTCTCGGACCTCAGAAAGAATCATAGAATTAAATTTTTCTTTCATCTCTTCAATCTCCTTCCTATATCCTTCCATCGTCTACACACCGATCTTTATCTTTTCATTTGCACTCTTATCTGGTGTTTGCATGCTATCTGGAATGCGGTTGTATATTGTTGTTATCCCTTGATCTAGCTTGTCAATGTGTTATTTTGCCTCCTCCTTCTCCGAGGTCAATTATTCGTAGGTGATATGTAACATCTTTGTGACCCTATACCAACCTGCAAGTTGGTGGCATCCGTGTGGGCTCTGGATTGTACTTCTTGCATTATACTAATCTAGAGTCTGTATAGTGCTTTTGTGGGTATTTGTGCTATGACTACCTCAAAGTGGTCAATGACACCCATGGGTTTCTGCATGATCTCTTGATCAATTATGATCATTTGTTGTGTGACTGTGAATGTATCCCTACCTTTCACTACTATCATAATTGTCTCATATATTTCTTTATGTGCAGGGGGCCACTATGTGTTTTCATGTTGTTGTGTTGTGGCCTACAGTACTGCATGAATTTGTAACTTTTGTATAGTTTCATGGAATTCTATGAGTTTGGACATGATCTCTTTTCTCTATTATTCTACAATGTAGACCACCTCTTCCCCCCTATCCTATAACTTGTCCGCCATGAACTCAGAATCATCCTATGTCAAGGTGATGACTGGGTCCTCCTTGGTGTACTTCATATTTTTGTGTGTTTCCTCCATCTGCGTTGTGGTTCTTTTTTCCTGTGAGGGCTACACCCCACTCATTGTCTCCTATGCCCCCTCCTCACCGGCATGAGATGTATATCCCTTCTTGGCACCCTTCTAAATGTCTTCTCTGGGCACCATTTCTATCCTCCTTGGCCTCTTTGGAGCTGTTCTTCTTCCTGACACTTGAGTTCATGCTGCAACCTTCCTATTTTTTTCAGTTGGGCTATTTGTCTTTGTTGAAGGACTTGCTTCGACTTTCCACTTAGGTTTGGATGATTTTTTTGATGCTAGGCTAGTTGTTGGTTTTTATACTGGAATCTTCCACTACGTAGTCTAGTATTTGATTATCCAATCAATCACTTCCCTTGTGATGCAATATTACATCTCCAACCATTCCTTTGGGTCTTTTGCGACCTATATCCACATATGGTTCCTGGATGCCTTAAAACTGGCTATCCCTACCAATTCCTAGACCACTTCCACAGGAATGTACCACACATTGGATGTGCATTGTTGTATCTCTTCTAGCGGCATAGCAAACATCGTGTTATTCTTCTGATAATGTTTGTTGTCCTTGGCTTACTAGAGGGATTCAAACTTGGCTGCGTAGCACTTCCAGCTTTTATCTAGAAAAGAGAATTTTTTTGGCTCCTCCCATCATGCCAAATATATGAGGATAATTAACCGAGAATAATGGAACTTTGTTCCATTATCCTATGCATCTATGCAATCGATTGAGAATTGGTTCAGGAGGTAAGGCACTCAACTGAACATTACTACCTTCGCGCACTGCTTGGAAATTATGATGACTCCTGCTGGAGCCTCTTCTTTTCTGCACTTCCTCAACAACTTTCAAGTCATGAGCTTGTTGGAAAACCTTTTCATGTCATCAATGATATCTCTAAGCACAATACCCATGTTCCCTCTGTTGGTACCAAATTGTGCCTTGACTAGATCAACGATCACCTTCTCATGTGCTTTGTTGTCCAAGTATTCCTCTGGTTGTGTGCCCACTGTGGATAATCCTATAATTTTGGTGATCAATTCCACATTGAGCTATACTGGCCTATCCATCCAAATAATTCCACCATGTACCCAGACTAGCAATTTTTTTACGCGAAGCCCAACACTTTTACCACGCCGGAAGTGTGGTATGTCTAGGAGGTTCATGATCCTGGAGTTGTAGAGCCATGTTATCCACTACACTAGATCTATGATTGGTTTTCCTAGGGATACAATTTCCCCTATGTTTTCCAAGTAGGCTTCCTCGACCAAGTCAGGTAATTTTGTTACGTCGCGTGGATCATGTTCCAAGTACCTTAGTTTAGGCACTTTCCCGAGCATGTCCTCCATAGTCACCACTTTGTCTAGGAGGTAGGAAAGCGTAATTTATGCGGTACCCCATGCCTTTCTTTTCTACCCGATAGCATATTGGCATGATTCTGCTATTTCTATGTAATATTTTTCTATTGTAGTGGGAAAAGCCCCTACGGACTACACTAGTGTTCTAAAGTGAAGGAAGATCTAATCGTCTAAAGTCTCCTACTTTTAACAACTATCATGATAGTACCCCATAATCATGCATAAAATACAAATTATAAGGATTCGATAGGCTTACCTTAAACCCTGCGTCCGATGTCGATCCCTTTGTGCTCTGTTGTTTCCCGACTGCAGATATCCTCCCAAGGCCAACCTGCATTCACCAAAAGACAAACAAGAAACAATGAGCAAGCATTATATGTATTGATTAGTGGGTTAGATATCATAACAAAATATAAATAAATCATAAATATTGAAGACATCATTTGGCGGGATGGAAAAAGTACTTCTTTATATTAATCTCCTAGAGTCACTTACAATATGAGACCGACAACTGCTCCTGGAACCCGGTCCTAGGCTCCTCTTCACCAAGCTCCAATTGCTTCCATGTATCTTTCTCCTCTTCATTTCTCTCTAGGGAAATGACAAGGGTTTGCAATGGATGAAAAAGGACCAGAATAAGGAATTCTGGATCAAACTCACAATGTGGTTGCAAATAATTGGGGCAAGGGGGGAGTACCGAAATGGGCAGAGTTTCTTTGTTCTCATGCTTCTTGTAGGAATGGGACCCCAAAAACTTCTTTTATATGCCAAAAAGATAGTTATTCGGTTGGGTGACCAACTATGGGCGGTTAATTGGTTAGGAAACTACCCAAAAGTGTGTATCCCCTTGCAACTTTTTATTTT
This sequence comes from Picea engelmannii, assembly GCA_009831015.1. NCBI lineage: Eukaryota > Viridiplantae > Streptophyta > Pinopsida > Pinales > Pinaceae > Picea > Picea engelmannii. The sequence goes on along the minus strand of ML792164.1, from coordinate 555,773 downwards.
TTGTAATTTTTGTGAGTATACGCGGTCTGTAATAGTGAAGCTAGCATATGTACATGAGTTGTAGAGGTACAACAATAGTGTGTATGTGGGAAGTAGTGGTTCAAGGCACATACATCTTCAAACATATGGTTTTTTAGAAGACCTATTCAGTGATGGCTTGGAAAAAATAGAAAGTAAGATGGCCTAATGCCAGGTATGTATGTATGGTGCAATTTAGGGTTATAACAGATGCCCCCTAATGTGTGAGTTCAAAAGAGCATTTGATGGCCAAAATACATTAAAAATATTCACCAATGTATGAAGCAAGTGAGCCCGGGACCAGAGTTTGGGAGGTGCCATCTGCAAAATAATAATTTGTCTCACCAAGGCGGGCATACCCATGCTTGGAATGAAATAAAATCATGCCTACCAATCAAATACACTGCAGATCCATTTCATATAACTATATAAAGTGTAGCTGGGAGAAATACACAACGGATATACATCTCAAAATCAAAAGATATACATGTATAGTATCCATCTTCAAGAAGCTAATGATGCCTGATGGTTGGAGATGAGGCCTTCAGAGCTCCAGTAACAACTTCAATATCTTCAAAACTTGGGTAAGAGTGTAATATGAGTGTACAATGTCATTACCCAGTAGTAGTGTAGGGCACACACATCTTCAAAAATATGGTTTTTTAGAAGAGCTATTCAGTGATGGCTTGGAAAAAATAGCAAGTAAGATGGCCTGATGCCAGGTATGCATGTATGGTGCAATTTAGGGTTATAAAAGATGCCCCCTAATGTGTGAGGTCAAAAGAGCATCTGATGGCCGAAATACATTACAAATCTTCACCAATGTACGAAGCGAGTGAGCCTGGGACCAGAGTTCGGGAGGTGCCATCTACAAAATAATAATTTTTCTCATCGAGGTGGGCATACCCATGCTCAAAATGAAATAAAATCATGCCTGCCTATCAAATACACTGCAGATCATGTCATATAACTATATAAAGTGTAGCCACGAGCAATACACATCGGATCTACATCTCAAAATCAAAAGATATACATGTATAGTATCCATCTTCAATAAGCTAATGATGCTTGATGGCTGGAGATGAAGCCTTTAGAGCTCGAGAAACAACTTCAAGATCTTCAAAACTTGGGTAAGAGTGTAATATGAGTGTATGACTTCATTACCCAGAGGTGTTTGATGGTTCGTTGAGAACATATAAGAGGATCTTGGTGATCAGGCAGAGAACTTCATTGATTTCAAACAAGGACTTGATTGGACTTTCAGGATGGCCAGGCATGAGGAAAAGAGACAAACTACAGAAGGGATGACTCAAGTTGAGTAAAAATTTTCTTGTGATGAGACTTAGGCAGCATGACATTGACATAAGTTTACGATGTAGGAGGAAACAAAAATTCTCCATATGTTTGGAAGAATAACCAAATGGAGGAGGACACAACTCTATGTAGCGAGAACAACTTTCTATGATCATATTAAATCCCAGAGCTTGATGAAAAAACGGAAGGATGTGCTTTGTCCAAGGGAGACTCATTGTGCTGCCAACAAAAGAAAATACTTTTCCCTTCCTCTTTTTGGGGTATATTTGATTTTTTTGTCTTTTTTCAATAAGTTTGGAAATATTGAAAAAGAATAAAAGAATGCTACGTTACAAAGGAGGAACAAGTGTCACAAACATACTAGTTCCAAGCACAAGGAACACATTGATGCTCAGAGCAAGGAAATATGTGCAGGAAAAGGACACTTGGGAAAATTCCTCCATGGGTCAAGGTGTCAAGATGCGAAGAAAAAGTGCTACAAGGCTTGTGTATAAGGCATTCTTCAGATGGTTCAGTTGAGAGCAACATGGAGCCGACATTAGGCCAAAGACAAAGGGATGCAAATGCAATTAATAAGACACAATGATAATGCCCTTTGATGTAATTTTAATGATCCCAAAGAAGGTAAGATCGACAGTTTTTCATTTTTAGAGAGTCTAAAAAAGCATGAAAGAAGACTCCACCGGGGTACCTTTTTCGAAGGTAGTCTAGTTGGTTCGAAAAATTGATAAACTAGCACCGAAAAGACGTATATTCAAAACCATTTTAATGAGTCTGACAAAGACAATATCACTCGACAATCTTTTCAATTTTAAGGAGTCTGAAAAGAGCTTAACTATGGACTCACTGCCTTTTTCTAGATTTAGTCTCCCTAGCTCAAAAAAGTGAAAATTACTGAGGAGAACTCTCCCGGCAAGACAAATCTCCCGAGGTGTACCTTTTTCCTCCTTAATCTATAGACCAGAAAAAGGGGTAAACTCATGCTAGTAGATGTTTTTTTGAACCAATTAATGAGTGTGAAAGAACAAGGTCACTTGATGATCTTTTCACTTTTAAGGAGTCTGAAAAGAGCTTAACTATGGACTCCGTAGGGAACGTTCTTCTGGACCAATTTAATGAGTATGAAGAAACAAGGTCACTCGAAAATCTTTTCATCTTTAGGGATTTTGAAAAGAGCTTAACTATGGACTCTCTGGGGGTTCCTTTCTCGTAAATTTAGTCCCTTAGGCCAGAAAAAGGGTTAAACTTATACTTGAGAATACTCTTCTAGCGAATCGGAGCTCCTAGAGTATACCTTTGTTCGCACAATTGACCATCCAGACCGAAAAAGGGGTAAAATACTATGGGATAGATGTGCCTTCAAGTTTTAGTTTGGTGAGCATGAAGAACAAGATCACTCGACAATATTTTAATGTTTATAGAGTCTAAAAAGGGCTTAAAGAAGAATCCAGGGGGCTACAACTCATGTATGAAACTGGTTCAGGTGGAGCGCACTGCTAGGATCAGATCAAGAGTCTCTTTGATAATCAACTTGTAAAGTCTCTCATAAGGGAAGAAAACACAAACCACTATGTAAGTCCTCCCCCGGTATAGAAATTGTACTCATGGCTTCAAGGAAAGCCTCATCTAAAGGCAATTCAAAATCTGAGAAATCATGCAAACAAGGGTCGATAGTCCTAAAGGATGAAGTAAAATGACCATATTCCATATGACAATGGAGTCTCTGGCTAGGACTGGCAGAGTCTATCAATGAAGAATCACAAGCATGAGGGTTTGAGGATCTACAAACGACGAGATCAGACTCAGAAGGAGACTCGAGATCACCTGGACCAAGAGGGGGAAGCAAGGGTTCCCATGCTCCCATTGGAGAAACCAATGGATCAATTGCTAAGACCATGTCTCGAGAAGGAAAATATGAGTGAACAAGTTCATGCTCAGGAGCAATTGAACACCAAGGATAAGATGCCACATAATTAACCCGTGGCGGGGTAGAGTCTACACAGACACTAGGAACATATAAAGGGGTAGCTTGAACTAACTCCGAATTAGGATGGTGATTATCATATGCCAGTTGGCCAATAGTGACAATGGTTCTATTGTGAGGGAAATGCATCACCTAGAAGAGTGTAGACACCACAACGTTCATAGCATATACATAATCACGCCCAAGAAGCATATTAAAATCTAATGGGCCTTGCACCACTATAACATCGACAAGGACAATCTTCCCACCTAATGAGATAGGCAACTGAGGAAGAACCCCCAAATATTCACTAGAACATCCGTCAAAAGCCAACAACTCATGTGAAGCAGACACAAGCTCGAGAGATAACAAGAATTTCCAAACCGAGGAGGATAAAATACTTGCAGAGGCTCCTTCATACACAATACATTGATAAATGTTTGTTGAATTAACATCAACCCTTATTTGAAAAGGTGCAAAATAAGGAAGAGGAGGCTCAACAAGGTAATTCCAATCAAAGGAAACCATCCTAAGACTTGGAGGGGGCGTGATTGAAGTAAGTAGAATGCCCCCTTATTCTGAAAGTACTAAACTAGAAATGCTAAAAACATATTCGGTAGACACATCACTCTCCAAGAGAAGAGTGGGATCAGTCGAAGATTGCAACGACGTGACCACTTTGGTAGACTTGACACTCTCTAAGAGAAGAGTGGGATCAGCTGAAGACTGCTTCGGCGTGACCACTTTCTCAACCAATGGCTGAATAGGTTGCAAGACTACATGGTCTAAAGGCACCTCACCCCCCAAAAGAGGGGTGAGATCAGTCGATGACTGCATCAACATGACTACTTTCTCAACCAATGGTTGAATGGGCTACGAGAATACATGGTCTAAAGGCACCTCAGCCCCCAAAAGAGGAGTGGGAGAAAATGATGACTGCATTGGGATGACGACTTTCTCAACCAATGGCTGAATAGATTGCGAGTAAACCTCAGAAGACTCAGAATCAGAAGAGCTTATAGACAAGGACCATAATATTTGTACCTTTGGAATGGCAGGGCACAAATGCGTAAGGTAATCTCCCTTGCAAAGCTTACGAGGGAACTTAGGCTTATGTCCTATCCGTCTAGGTTTTTCAACAGAATCAATGCCCCCAGCATGACTAGCAATGGTTGGTTGCACATCTCAAACATGACTTGCAGAGGTTGGTGATGGGTCAATAACATGACTTGTAGAGGCTACAGACCTATTTCTAGTATGACTAGCAGTGACTGGAATTTTCCCCCCAGCATGACTTGCAGAGGGTGGGTGTTGGTCTTCAACATGACTTGCAAAGGTTGATGACCTATCTCCAACATGACTCACATAGGTTGGTGATTTCTTCTTCCTACTCTTCCTCTTTCTACTTCATTTAGACTTCCAGTTACTAGTAACTATACTTTCACCAGAGGCAGGAGATGGAGGAGGAGAAGAATTTGCTGATGAAGGAACATCAAAATTATGCCCATGACATAAGGTGCTTAACTTATAAGTGTCAAGAGCATTCAAAACATTTGGAATGGTACCCAACCGAACTGGTAGTCCCACATTCAACCTAGGAATGTACAAAATGGCTATCAAAGGGACACCAATGTTTCCGAAGAAAGGAAAATCACAAGGATCCCCTTGGTTGGTATCGTTAGTAATTTTATCCATGAAGATCCCATGCACAGGTTCTCCCCTTGCAGGATCGTTCAAGTCTGTAAAATTCTCACAGACTGACTCCAATGAACCATTGTTATAAAAACAACGCCTATAGAGAGGCGGTTCCATGTTTCTAATCGGAAGACCAAAATTTCCTCACGACTAGCGGAGTGGGCGATCTACCACCCTAGGTCAGAGACCCAAAGCAATGAATAAATAACTCATTATGGAAAAATGAGGAGCATAGAGCACACACTAAAAGTTCCTAAAGGAAAATCAAACAAATGACTAACTAGTTGGAAGAACAACTACGCCAATCAACACTAGAGAAACTTACTGGTGCAAGTGTAACTTGAACATGGAAGCACCCTCTGGGTATACTCTGCAAAGTGTGGCTCAACGTCTGCCCTAGGTACTGCAGTATACCCCCACAGTCACCGGTGTAAGTCCCTAAAATAAAGGAAACTAGGTTTCCATCTCATGAAGAATTACCAGGTAGGTACAGTCGACAGTCAGGTGGGCCGTAATGAGCAGGGCATCAAGCTCGAAACCTATTGAGGGTATCGAAAGCAAGTGTTCTAGAAGACGATTGAGTACCTTGAATGGATTCGAGACCCATGAAGCTCTGTGGCAAATGCGATCAACAAAATCCCAAGATAATCCCTCTATATGTGTTCCCCACTACGCTTGGTTTGACTTTGGAGGGGTTATCTTCGCTACCTTTCCGCACGCGACCTCATGTTTAGCCCTTGTGTTAGAGGGGGGTCCCAGATAATTTCTACGTTACTGGACTTTAACACTCCCTAACTCAGACTCCAATGTTTGATTTAATGGCCTTGAAGAGTTTCCTCTGCAACCTAATTCAAGGCCCTAACCCTAAACTAGTTCATTGACCCTACAAACATAAAGTCTAGTTATTTTTAATTAGCGTTCTTTTTACTGGCTTGATTTACTCAAAAAGGGTGCGGTAGTGAAATTGATGTTGTTAAGACTCTTGCATAAAATGATGAAACTTACATGAACACTGGCAAAGAATGATTATCTTTCTTATTTTTCTTTTGAAATGATTTTAAAATTAGACGAGAACACAACACTATGCTAATTTCTTTTTCTTTTTCAAATAACAATGCAAAGTAGATGCCAAGAAAAAAAGAGACCTAACAAGATAATTTTTTTTTATGTTTTCTTCCAATCAAAGAAGAATTAACAAAAGATTCTAAAAGAAACTGATGAATACACGATTTAAAATGCAACTCATTTTTCTTAAAATTTCAAGCTAAAAATAAGTTAAAATGCTAAGAAACATAAGAATTTTTTTTTTTTAAAAGACAAGAAAAATGACGTCAAACCTAGGCTTAAAGAATGTAACTACAGAGACCAGTACTAAATCAAGAAACCCCTGAGAAGTCAGACTTCAATCAGGTAAGAGGATGACTACCTCTTTTTTAAAAAAAGGTTTCCTGACACAGACACACTACTGATACTTCAGCAGCCTACGTATGTACGTAAGTTGTCCAAAGGTAGGTCACATATGTACATGCGCAGACCCACTACAAGCCGCGTACACCTCTATATCTTCTCTAAAAAGAAAAATAACAGTCAAAGTTGACTAGGGAGGGAATACTGGTATGGAAAACCAGAATCCCTTAAAGACACCGAAACTTACAGAAAAACTCAAGAAAAGGTAATCAAACCAATTAAAGACACCCAAAACAAAAATCCCCTAAAAACCCTAGAGGCTCCCTAGTATGATCGCCAATTCTACTATAGTGGGAAAACCCCCTACGGACTACACTAGGGTTTTAAAGTGAAAGCAGAGCTAACCATCTAAAGTCTCCTACTTTTAACAACTATCCCGATAGTACCCCACAATCATGCATAAAATACAAAGTATAGGGATCCGGTAGGCTTACCTTAAACCCCACGTCCGGTGTCGATCCCTTTGCGCTCCATTGTTTCCCGACTATAGTTCTCCTCCCAAAGCCAACCTGCATTCAACAAAAGACAAACAAGAAACTACGAGCATGCATTCTATGTATTGATTAGTGAGTTAGATATCATAACAAAATATAAATAAATCATAAATATTGAAGACATCATTTGGCGGGACGGAAAAAGTACTTCTTTATATTAATCTCACAGAGTCACTTACAATATGAGACCAACAACTGCTCCTCGAACCCTGTCCTGGGCTCCTCTTCACCGAGCTCCAAATTCTTCCACGTATCTTTCTCCTCTTCAATTCTCTCTAGGGAAATGGCAAGGGTCTGCAATGGAGGAAAAAGGACTGGAATAAGGAATTCTAGCTCAAACTCACAATGTGTTTGTAAATAATTGGGGCAAGGGGGGAATACTGAAATGGGAAGAGTTTATTTTCTCTCATACTTCTTGTAGGAATGGGACCCCAACACCTTCTTTTATATGCCAAAAAGATAGTTATTCGGTTGGGTGACCGACTATGGGTAGTCAATTGGTTAGGAAACTACCCAAAAGCCTATATCCCCTTGCAAATTTTTATTTTTTGCATTTTTTGTGAGTATACATGGGCTGTAATAGTGCAGCTAGTGTATGTACGCAAGATGTAGAGGTACAAAAAGTGTGTGTACGCAGGCAGTAGTGGTACATGGCGCGTACATATTCAAAAATATGGTTTTTTAGAAGAGTTATTCAGTGATGACTTGGAAAAAATAACAAGTAAGATGGTCTGATGCCAGGTATGCATGTATGGTTAAATTTAGGGTTATAACATATTCCCCCTTAGATTCCATCTAGTTGGTGATGTCCTCAACCACCACCTCCTCTTCTTCATGACCGTGCTGCTGACCCTTCATTTCGTCAGGTTTAGCTGGTGTTTTTGGATTAGGGTTTGTAATACCATTTTGAGTCCTGGAGCTCTTCCCTAATTCCCTTTGTTCTGTTGTTGAAGTTTCCTCCTCAACCCTCATCGGGCTGAGTGACTCTATTTCGGAAGTGGTAACATCTTCGAGCTTGACAAAGTTCTCGAGCTCCACCATCCTTTCCTTCCTCCTTTGACCCTGTCAGGTAACCCGTACATACTTCCCTGGAGCACCAAACTTTGGTGGTATCATGTTGTATCTGATTTGAACACTTCCTCTCTTATTCACACAATTACCCCTAGGGTACACACTTCTATCTCACTCTATGCTAAAAAATTACTAAGTGTCGAGCTAACCCATGCTTTCCGCATTTTATAGACCCGGTCATAATTATTTTTCACCTTTTTTCATGCATTTGTGTCGAGTCAAATTTTTGTTGTGCATTTTCTGTCTATGTTTGTGCAGTAGTTGTTTCATGCGTCTTTTTTCCACTTTATTATTGTTCAACCAACTTCTACCTTCTTTTTTATTTTTCTTATTTTTCTATTTATTTTTCTACTTATTATTTCTTTTTATCAGTTTTCTTTCCTAATATCTACCATAGTACACTATATACATGACTTTATTATTGCGTTGTAATTACTAAGAGTTAGTAGGTCAAATGTCCCTGTATAGTTTCAATTGACTACCATTCACCATTCCTTTTAGTTATGTTCCTCCCAAGTCCTTTAGCTGCACATATCCCCCATCTGTGATAGTATTTACTTCATATGGCCATAGCCAATGCATTATGAACTTACCAGGGTGTTGCAAAATATTTCTTTCATAGAGAAGAACTAGGTCTCCCTCAAATATTTTATTTTTTATATGTATGTCATGCCAGGCCTTTTCCCTTTCTTTTTGTACCTCTTGTTGAAATCCTGCCAGAATCCTGTCTTCTTCCATTTCCATCAATTGACTTAACCTCTCATGTACTGTGCCTCTTTTTTTTCATGTTTGTAATTGCTGCTACATGCAAACTAGGTACTAGAAATTCTAATGGCACCACCATTTATTTTCCATACAACAATATGAATGGTGTTTGTCCTATCAAATTATTGCACGTGGTCCTATATGCCCATAATACTGTTGGTATTTTCAAGTCCCAATCATCCCTGGTAACATTGCAGATCTTAGTCAAAGCATTTTCCAAAATCTTGTTGAAAGCTTCTATTGTCCCATTTTCCCGAGGATGATATGGTGTACTCTTATGGTGATAGAATTCAAACTCCTAAGTCATAGCCTTGATGGTACTATTAATAAAATGAGTTCTTTGGTCACTCATCAAAATCTTGAGAAATCCAAATTTGGTAATCACGTGCTCAAATAAGAAGTGTGTTGTTGTCTTTGTGCTGCAATCTTTGACTAGTGTTGCTTTTTCCCATCTAGTTAAATTATTCAGTCACAATGATGATATATCTAGCTCCTAACCTTCTTGTTGGTGGATTAATAGGTACAAAAGAATCTATTGCCCATTTGTCAAATATCTGCAGAGTTACTTGTGGTCTTAGGGGCATCTCATCTCTCCTTTTGGGTTTGCCAACCCTCTGACAGACATCATATTTATGGAAATATTCCCCGGCATCTTTATGAACTATTGTCCACCATAAATGTGTGCAAAAAAACTTTCACGCAGTAGCTTTTCCTGCATATTTTCCTCCAGATATACCTTCATGAGCTTCTTCTAAAACCTTGGGTCAGTCATGTTCCAATACACACCTTCTCAAAATGTTTTCAGTGCCCATCTTGTATAAATGAACTGCAATGAGTTGATAGTCTGCAACTCTGACTACCGGATTTTTCTTCTACTCAGTACTAAAATCTTGTTGCGCAACTCCTGTACTTAATAATTCATTGACATTATTGAAGTATTCATTAGCTGCTTGTACTAAAAATAACTATGGATCAGGGAAGTTGTATTGCAAGTTAGTAGATTCTTTTTCATTGGTTACCCTTGACAAGTGATTAGGTCCTGCATTCAGCTTCCTTGGTTTGACTATAACTTCAAAATCAAATTATTGTAATAATAACAACCATCTATAGATCCTCCCCCCCAACACTGGCTTGTTGACTAGATATTTGAGGGGAGCATGCTCTGTGAACATTTTAAAATGTTTACCCAATAAATAATGCTTGAATTTCTAAAGTGCATATACCATGGCTAGGACTTCTCTTTCTGTGGTGTTGTAATTCTACTCAGTTTCTAACATCTTGCTTGAAAAGACTATAGGATGGTTTAAGTCCCCTAATAATGGTTGTGCCAAAATTGCTCCAAGTGTTATTGTTGATGCATCTACATGCACATGAAATGTCTTTTACCAATATGGAAACACTAATATAGGTGTTGTCACCATTTTTTCCTTTAGAGTATCCAATCCTTACTAACAATCCTCATTCCACTGAAATATAGTGTCCCTTTTTAACAACTTTTCCATTGGTGCAGTAATCTATGCATACCCCTTTATAAAATTCCTATAGTAGCTTGTATGTCTAAGTGTGGCTCTTAACTGGTGCAGTGAATTCCATGGTGGTAAGTTCACAATGACAACAATCCTAGCAATGTCAACCTATAAACCTTGTTTTCACACTACATGTCCCAACAATATCCCAAAATGTGTACCAAAAATAAATTTCTTGATTTTTAATGATATCTGATATTGCCTACATCTTTCCAACATTAGTCTTAAAACTTATTCATGATCTTTCAAAAGACTATACATAGTCCAGTCATCTAGATATACTTCTAGAAACATGATCTTTCAAAAGACTATACATAGTCCAGTCATCCAAATATACTTCTAGAAACTGATGTATGAACTCCTTAAAAGAAGCTATGACTACCCTTGAAAAGATAATTGGTTCATTCTTCAATCCAAAGGGCATGACTGTATATTGGTAGGATCTCCATTCCGTAGCAAAAGTAGTCTTATACCTGTGCTCTGGAGCTATTTGGATATGATGGTAACCTGAGAATCCATCTATGAATGAATATGCTTCCTATCCTCCTACATTCTCCAAGAACTCTTCTATAAAAGGGGTAGGGAAATGATCATGTAAGCAAGAATCATTGAGTTTTCTCAAATATACACAAATCCTTATCCCCCCTTGTTTATTTTCCTAGACTACCATGGGACTAATCCATTTAGATTCCTCTATTGGTTCTATAATGCCAACTTCCAACATTCGGTCAATTTCTTCTTTCACTTTCTTCTTATACACTGTATTCAACGTGTAAGGTCTGTGTCTAATAGGTTTATCCTCTGGTTTTAGGGGTATCTTCATCTCACCTAGATCACCTACTATGCCTTTCATATCTGTAAAGCTTGTTGGAAACAGTTCAATGTATTTGCACAGTTACTTTGGTATTCTTTCTAGGGTTTGTTAATCCTAGTAGTCTCCAATACTTGCCATTTTAGTATTGTCATTGGTGCCAATGTTGAATTTATTGACTTTCATTGGTGCAACAAAGGCTTCTAACTCCAAATATGGACCTTCCACCTCTCTCTCTCCTTCAATATCTGTGATCTGAATGTGGTGTGGATCATCTTCATCTGGTGCTTCCTCTTCGACATGATAACATGAGAGTAACTCTTTGATTATCTATATGTTCTGCTGTTGATATTCTGTTATAATTTCTACCTCTGGTTCATAAAACAATATCACTCCCCTTATCAACTTCAAAGATGAATCAATTTTGGGGTTCTCATGCTCGAATGAGAAGGTTACTACAAAATTATGTTGTAATATTGTCCATTATTTAGTGCCTCTACGCATCTCCTGGTCTATGTACCAATTCCCTGAGATCCCTTCCGATGTGTGAATAAAGTGATGAGGCCATTCATATGGTGGTGTCATCCTCCATTGTGTTATGCATTTTTCTAGGTGTTCCATTGGTGTTCCTCACCCATCATACTTCTGCACTGTAGTTCTCCCCTATTCTACACCAAGTCTAATGCGTAGTAGTCATTTACACTGATACCAGACCCAAATTGTTTCTTTGTGTGTGCCCCACCATATTGCAGGTGTTGCCTTGAGTGAAATTTATAGTGCTAACAACCTCTAATTTTCCAACACTTCTTCCTCATATTTTGTCAAGAATTCCTCTAAGTCACTCAACCCATAAAAACTGGGAGGTTCTTTTATCTCTATGCCTACCCACCTTATTGCACAATCTATTCTTACAAACCTCCTTGTGGAGACTTCATGTAGTCGTTGCTTCCAATTCTCCAACCCTGTGTCTGAGTCTGAAGAACATGATGTAATTCTTCTCCAGTTGAGTACCCCATCTGTAGTTGGGTTGACATAATCTTCTTCTCACACAGTGCTTCTTTATAATTGGTTTATTTTTTCCAGATCCAAGCAAGTCACTTCTACAAACCTTTCTCCTTCTGAAGGATCCAATGGTGCAATAACTCTATATTCTCCTAATTCAAAAGTCAGTTTCCTTATCTTTAAGTTGATCACAACCTGGTTATCAAATTCCCAATCCAATCCAATTAATGTTCGGTAAAGTTTTGTGCCATCTGCTATCTCTATTACTTCAAAATCTACCATAGTGTGCACTCCATCCAGTTCTACTGTCACACCTTTCAACCTTCCAATTGGTAACACTTTGTGATAATTTTCTAGTTTCAACTGGATAGGTGAATAGCCTAATGTGGTTTCCCCCATAAATTTCCATGTCTTCTTGGGAAATACGTTTACTTCAATGCCTAAATTCAGTATTATATTTCCCATGTTGAAGTCCCTAATGTTGGCATTTAGCCTGAATTTTTTGCTTGTCCTTCTTCTTGTATGGATATGATTGATTGTTTTCTTCTCTAACTTCCCTTCTACCTCTGTGTTACATCTTTATAGCATATTGCGTAAGACCTTAACAGATGATGGATCATTCAATAACTTAACACAGGATTGCAGAAAAGTCTTTATGATACTTACTTTCTCTAAAGGTTGTCCTTTATTGGTATGATCCATTGAAGATGGCATATCGTATATTGGAGGGTCCTAAGTTTTTTGCACAACTGATCTAGATGCAATGTTCTCCTTGAGAAGCTCCTATCTATTCTCCTTAAATGTTTCATTTTCTTTCCACGTGTCAAACTGCTTATGTGGCTCAGTATTATTCTTGACCCATTGGTGTCGAGATGGATCCTTTTTGGCTGCATCCCCTCCTATCTTGGCTCCTCCTCGAGTAATGATATTGATGTTTTCCCCATCATCCCTAGCTTTTGTAGAAATCCACTGGACATTCTAGTTGTGCTGGTTCCTTTTTTCCTAAATCTTTCCTAAGAGTATTGGGCAACCTTATGTGTCATGGTCTGTTGCATGACAATACATACATGTTGTAGGTGGAAGTGGACAATCCCTTGCATAATGTTCTAGTTTTTGGTAGTTATGGCATACTAATGGCTCTCTGCTTCTCCCAAATTCTCCTCTCCCTCGTCCTCCACCTCTGTATCCACCTCGATCTCCTCGCTGTGCATTTTATTGGGGTCCCTCTTTATACCGCACAGGGTTATAATGTGGTTGTGCATTGTTGTAATGTGGTTGCACATTGTTGTATGGTGGTGGCACCTAGTTAAAATGAGGTGTAGGTTTCCCTGCCATCATTTCTTCTTGCACCTTGTAAGTGTCTAAATTTATTTCTCTCATAAGTTCTAGTGTTCTACAGTCCTTATCATCATGACCTATTGATTAGAAAAAATTGCAATACAAACTTTTTGGTACTGTCGTATACTTCTGCATCATTGGAAAATGATATGTATCATGCCCATACATCTTACAAATATCGCACCATGGTCCTCTTGTTGGCAAGGGTTTTGGCACCCCTGCTGCCAAATAGTGCACAAAATTTGGACATTAGTTCTTATGATATCCTTTTGTCCTACATAGTGTACACCAAATAACTTCTCTTTTCTCTTATTTTTGTTTAGTTGAAATGTCATATTTTTCAAATCCTCCTTCATCTCCTCTATTGCTGGATCTATCTGTTGATACTGGCTTTCTTCTAGTTGCATGGTTGCCTGTAACGTACCCAGCCACCCACAAGATGAGCACACTAACTTCAAGTCCCTTCTTTGGACTAACTCGAATCTTGTTCTAACTTTAGATAACAAGGATGCATGAAGGATCTCCATGCATTGATCAAGATTCATGCTAAAAATAAAAAAATGAGCATACAACATGCACAACAATAACCAACAAACATGCATAATCTAAATATTGAATTCAACGATAAATAAATACATAGTGGAATAAATCATACACAGGTAATTAATACCATAACAAAGAGCAGTTATATTTTATAAAAGAATTCAATGAATGGATGTAGACCAAGGACATTCCACCCAACCATAGACACTATTGTTCCAAGTCTCAAAAACAATGTCACCTCCGAGCTAGGGCTATGAATCCACAAGGATGGCTCCATAGTGTTACTTGGATTCCCAAACCAGTCAGCATTCAATATCTCACAAGCTTCCCAACACCCATAACAATCCAAGTATCCAACTCTCTTCTAGACATCTTGCACCACCCAAGAAAATGGACCCCCTCCCTTCTCTGCCACACAGTGCTTCAAGATATCATTCTCCTTCTAGGGCTCCAATGCACTTAGTCTAGAATATCCATGCTAGGACTCTTAGGAATCACATCTGTGAGAAAATCTAGACACAGGACAAAGCATCTCAGACATGCATGCCTTGATTCATGGATGGAATACACCAACAATCTCTACAACCAGCAATACTGTGTCTTCTCTTCAACAGTTCGTCTTCCTTTCCCAAGCCAAGAGACAAATGCATAAAGATGAGAGGGTGAAATAATGAATGGAGTGAAATCTCCATGAAATGTGTGAACATAGAGCAATGGAGCGCATGTGTGAACGAATGAATGCATGAGTGTGTGAGGCAACAAATAGAAGAACAATAATGAGGATATGAGTTAGAGAGAGAATGAGAGAATCAACGAATGTGTGAACCCCCCCAATAGACTAGGGACGAGTTTATGTAATTTGCGGGGATCAAGAACCTCATGGCCTTCCCCCAAGAAGCTTACATAACTGATTTCCTCCATTAGACAAAATGGAGGATTAAAAACATAAAATAAACACTTATCCCCACAATCCCCCTCTCTTGTGGAATCATAGCCTCCTATAACTCTTGTCCTTGTATGTCTAGCAGCCAACGATGTATTTATTATTAATAATGATCAAAGCGTCACATTTCTTAGGAACACTGGCCTATTTTGATTATTTGGGAACTCTGGCCTCTCATCAATAATCAAATACATTATTTAATATGGGTCTCAGAACCTGAGGTGTTACACCCCCCCTTATTTTGGCACTATCCTCAGTGCATATACAAAACAAAGAGAAAAATCTCAAAATTTATTCCAAAATTTGTGGGTATTCCACCCGCATGGAATATTCATGCTCCCAGGTATCATCTTCAGGACCGTAGTAGGTCCACTGAACTTTTACCATCTCTATAACTCGATTTCAAAGCATTTTGAATTTTCTATCCAATATTTGCGTTGGCTGAACCATAATGTCTCCCTCTGTCTCTACCTGGATCAGATGCCAACAAATAACATGGTTTGGATCATGTACATATTTGTTTAGCAAAGAGACATGAAATACATTATGAACACTCATGGAAGCAGGAAATGCAAGCATGTATGCAACTAGCCCTATCCTATCCAATATCTCAAATGGACCACAGAATCTAGCTGCTAGCTTTGTACAACTACCCAAATTCAAAGAGCTCTTCTTGGGATTTACTTTCAAAAGAACATGCTCCCCTACTTTAAATTCTCTACTTGTCCTATTCTTATCTGCATAATTTTTCTGTCTATCCTGAGATGCCTTTAAATTCTGCTTAATCTTAACTATCTGGTCTTCCATATCCTTGAGCAACTCTGGCCCAAGTACCACTCTATCTGTTGGGTCTTAATTGTTTCCACCTTATTTTGTTGGCAAACCAAATGTTCTTCCACAAACCTTTGGACATTAGTTTTAAGGCCATCCCAAAAAAAATCCTTCTTGACTCTATGGTAGGTTTTCAAAAATCCTGAGTGCCCTCCTACTAGAGAGGTGTGCAATTCCAATAGTACCTTTTGTTTGAGTTGGGAGTTCTTACATAACTATAAGCGATATTTGTACCGTAGTGAATCATTTTTCCATGTAAATGTATCTGATGCATTGGTATCCTGCTGCAACCTTTGAATGAGATTCCACACTTTTTCGTCATTCTTCCATTCATCCCTTGCTTCTATCATCCAATCGGGTTGGATGATCGAGATAGCACAGAGAAAGGCCTCAACATCTTCATCCTTTCTTGAGAGTGCATCTGCCACAACATTTTTCTTCCCCTTTTTATAGACGATTTCAAAATCATAACCCAATATCTTGGTTACCCATTTTTGTTGTTCTTATGAAGATAGTCTTTGTTCCAAGAAGTATTTAAGACTATCATGATCTGTTTTGACCTTGAAATGCCTACCTATTAGGTAAGGACGCCATTTCCTCAATGCATGTAGTATTTCCATCATTTCCTTCTCATAAATGGGTTTGTGTAAGTCCTTTCCCTTGAGTGGTCGACTTTCAAAAGCTAGGGGCCTTCCTTCTTGCATCATGACAACACCAATTCCATTTCTCAAGGCATCACATTCCACAATAAAGGTTTTTGTGAAGTCTGGGATGGTCAATACAAGAGCTTTACACATCACCTCTTTAAGTTGTTCAAAATCTTTAGTTGCCTCTAGAGTCCATGAAAATGCATCCTTCTTAGTTAGTGTCATTAAAGGTGCTGCTATTCTTCCATTGTTCCGAACAAACTTGTGGTAGTAACTTGTCAAACCCAAAAATCCTCTAAGATTCTTCCATGTTTTGGGAATCAGCTAGTCCATCATGGCCTTAATCTAGTTAGGGTCTACCTTGACACCTTCATGAGATACAATATGACCCACATACTCTACCTCTTTTACTACAAAGAAATATTTGGATGGTTTGGCATATAGTTTTTGCTCCTTTAGTAGTTGTAGCACCTTGTCAACATGTCACACATGATCCTCCCAAGACTTGCTATAGATTAGTATATCATCAAAAAATACTAACACAGATTTTTGAAGGAAGGACTTGAAAATGGAATTCATCAACCCTTGGAATGTGGAAGGTGCATTTGTAAGGCCAAAAGGCATGACCAAAAATTCATAATAGCCTTCATGCTGTTTTTGCGATATCTTCTTCCTTCATTCTAATCTGATGATACCCTAAACGGAGATCCAATTTTGTGAAATAGATTGCTCCATGTAGTTCATCTAACAATTCATCAATGACAGGAATGGGAAACTTATCTTTAATAGTGATCTTGTTGAGCTCTCTATAGTCTGGACACATATGCCATGAGCTGTCTTTCTTGAATACCATTACCACTGGTGTAGAGTAAGAACTTTGGTTAGGTCTAATATTTCCAACCTCTTACATTTCTTCAACCATGCGCTCAATTTCACTCTTCTGGGCGTAAGGGTATCTGTATGGCCTGATGTTAGGAGGAACCCAGGAATTAGGTGAATTTCATGCTCATGATTTCGAGTGGGTGGAATACCTTTGGGAATATCTTCAAATGCTTTGGAATTCTTATCAATAATCCTTTGGAGATCTTGAGGAATAAATGGCTTAGATGTTTGAACATCTAGTGAGCATAGTTGTGCAATAACGCCATGATGGCCCTTTTTCAATAATTTTTTCATGCCATTAGAGCATATCACCTTACTGGGTTTCCATGTGATACCTCTTAACTCAATTTCTTTTCCTTCCAATGAAAATTTCATGAAAAGTTCTTGAAAATTAAAAGCCACTATTCCTAATGATTGTAACCATTGGATTCCTAGTACAACATCTGCACCACCCATGGGTA
>ML792164.1:522909-537820 GCA_009831015.1 Picea engelmannii | reverse complement strand
TTTCTATCACAATTAAAGCATAAACCTTTTTATTTTCTTTCCTCCAATTGTTGAGGTGTCAACCTTGTAGGTTGAGGTGTTTTAGAAGAAGGAGCATTGTTCTCTCTATAGATGTTAGGATTGGTCCTTCTAGTAGCCATAGCTATATTTTTACTTTCAATATTTCTTGCCACCTTAAATTCATTCTCCAATGATTTTGGTTCCTAAAGGAAAAACTCATGTTGAATGTTATCCTTTAAATTTCCTATGAATACATAAATCAAGTACTCATCTGGAATATCGGTTACCTTTATATTCAATCTTTGGAAGTTCTCAATGTGCTTGGTAACTGAACCCTTTTGCTTGAGATTTATCAATTAGCTAAAGAAGGTATTGCTCCTTGTATCCTCATAGTGTGCTATCATTTATTCTGTGAAAATTGTCCAAGTGACGAGTGATTTGCGAGAACAAAGCCATCGATGCCATACAAATTGATTAGGTTCTAAATATAATGAAGCAATTTGTACCTTTTGTGTATGTGGCACATTATGGAGATCAAATAATTGCTCCATCTGAAGTATCCATGTGATTGGGTCCTTGCGATCAAACTTCATCATATCAATCTTAGGAACTTGGTTGGTCTTCAAACCAAAGTTGGAAGTTTCTCCATTATTGATTCACCTTCCTTGTTTCCTCATCATGAATTTCATGGGATGCATTTTCACTTTCAAGTGTCTTCTCTGTTACGAAATTTTTCAATACTTCGATGATCTCCCATTTTAAACCCTCCATCATCTCTTATAGTTCATCTTTTGTTACTATCTTCTTTTGTAAATCATTTATGTCCCTACGCATTTCTTCACCTTCATCAAGAGTCCAAGTAGGATTGTTTGGAGGCTTATTTGGTGTAGAAGTTCCCTTTTTGGGTGGCATGTTGGCCAAGTATCACTTTTGAACCTTGATTTTGAGGTGGTTCTGCTAGACAATATTTCTTCTATTGTATCTCCCAAGTTTCATCCCTTATAGATATGAAACTTTATTTTATGTAGTTCTCAAATATTTATTCTCTGGAATGCCATAGGTCTGATCAAAATTGGATGTGCCAAGTGGAATTTACGGTAACTTCCCGACAACTTGCTGATTTTTGGACTTTCCAGGAGATCTCACTTGTATAGTGTGCCCCGCAAAAAATAATTGATATAAAATTTTGAAACTCACACCAAAAATACTATAGACTGTCCATGATCCAATGAAACCAGTACCACTCAATTTGGATACTCTAGGAAGACGTTATGATTGTTTTACCTGGAACACCTTCTTGAGACTAGTCAATAGGACTAGTCAGATACCCTATCTTACACAGCGTGTATCTAAAAATTTAAGACAAACCAGAAGCTACACTTTTTATATAAGATAACTTAATAATTTCTATGAATATCCTCCTGATTTTAGAGTCTGAAATGTTACATAAATTTTTTTATATCAAAAATTCTGCAATGACTCAGTTCAAGATGATTCCAAAACCCTATCTTGTACATGATGTACCTCCAAAATTATAAGGCCAGAGGAGATGAAATTTGAATCGAGTGTACCTTGATCCATATACTAAATATCATCCAAGATGTTCCTTCTGAAATATTGTAGAAAAAAAGTTATAGCAAAAATTCCAAGGTGTCTCAGATGTAGCAGTGAAACCCCAAGACCTTGAGCTCTGATACCATATGTTAAGAAACAAATATCAATATAGCATAGAAAAACCTAAGAAAAAGTACTCAAAGCCTTGAAAAAGAGATAATTTCAGATAATAAGCCTCTTTGAGGGGGAAACCTCCTTTTACCCCACTTAAATGTTCAAGTACAAGATGATTCAAAATGACAATGTCTCTTTGGTATATATAAAAGATTAGGAGGTATAATTACAACTAATGGCCTAAAACTAACATAAATAAACTAACATTACTAATATAATATGCCCCAATTAAGGGGTAATGAGCCAATATTAGGGCTTAACATTTTTGGACTCATAACTAATGACATGTCCATTTTGAGTGAGGACTCCACCAATCCCTTCCTTACATGCATCTACGCATACCACAAAACCTTCATTTGGGTCAACAATCTTTAACATAGGTGCACTAATAATTAATTCCTTCAACAAATTAAAGTTCTCTTCACATTCATATGTCCATTCAAATTTCATTCCCTTCTTTTGCAAAGAAGTGATGGGATGAGGAAGCTTAGAGAACCCTGCTATAAATATTTTGTAGTAACTAGCTAAGCCCATAAAAGATCTGACTTCTGAAAAATTATTAGGTGTTGCCCATCCTCTAATGGCTTCAATATTCTTTGGATCCACTGGTATTCCTTGTTCTGAAATAGTGTTTCCCAAGTAATGGATATGTTCTTGGTAAAAGGAACACTTACTCAACTTGTCATACAACTGATGTTCTCTCAGCACTTGCAATACTAGTATTAAGTGATGTTTATGCTCCTCTTCAGACTTAGAATAGACAAGTATTTCATCCAAGAATACTATGAAAAACTTATCCAAATAATTTCTGAATATGCCATTCACTAAGCATATAAAGACAACTGGTGCATTGGTTAGTCCAAATGGCACCACTACAAATTCATAATTCCCATACCTGTTTCTAAAGGTTGTCTTATGGAAGTATTCTTCCTTGATTCTTACCTCATGGTATCTTGATCTCAAGTGTATCTTTGAAAATATATTTTCTCTTCTTAGCTGATCAAAGAGGTCATCAATTCAGGGTAGAGGATACTTGCTCTTCATAGTGGACTTATTCATCTGTCAAAAGTCAATACACAGACTCAAGGTTCCATCCTTATTTTTGACAAAGAGTATTGGTACTCCCCAAGGTAAAACACTTGGGTGTATGTACCCTTTCTTAAAAAATTCCTCCAACTTCATTTGTAATTCTTTTAACTCTAGTGTACTCATTCGGTAAGGTGTTTTTGACACCGAGGCAGTTCTTGGAACTAAATGAATAGATAAATCTATCTCCCTTTTTGGTGGCAACCCTATTAATTCTTGGAATACATCCTCAAATTCTTGTAGTACCGAGAAATCTTCAAGGTTGGGCCCCTTTGTATTTTATGGTTCTTCCACATGGGATGCATACAATTGACATCATTTTCTGAAACATCTCTTCAACTATAAGGCTGAAATCTCTCTTATAGAGATGGGTCTTGGAACTCCTTTCACAGTCCTTTGTTTTCCATCTCCATCAAGGCATATAAATGTCTTTCTATGACAATCTAGGACAACATGATGCTTTTCCAACCAATCCATTCCAATTAGAATATCATAAGACCCCAATTGTATGATATTTATATTAGCACTAGTATTCACACCATTAACACTTATGGAACAACTTATAACCAAATCATGGATTCTCCTTTTGGTTCCAGTGGCTAGCTAAAACAAACTTGATTTTCCAAGCTTACTTTTCTCCAAATGTAATATATCCACTATTTTAGGATCAATGTAACAGTGACTTTCACCTAAATCAATTAAAAGAAAAATAGGTTGATTTATGATCTTACTTCCACCTCGATCATATTGGATTGGTATTCTTTTTTTTGATCATCTAAGGCTGCATAAATCCTTCCCATGTCTTCGACTATTGTAGCCTCTTGTATGTTGTGCACGGTCTTCACTCTGTCTTTTATGTGAGGGAAATCCTTGTACAGGTGATCTTCCTTTCACCCCCAACATTGGATTGGTGGTCTTCCCCTTTTTCCCAAGGATTATTCTTTCTTGGATTCACCCTTCGCATATTGGTCTTGGTGATTTATATTAGGCTCATTTATATTGAAAGAAGGTTTGAATCCATTCCTCCTCTGATTAGACTTGTCCTTCTTCTTATCCTTCCAAGAATTCTGCATGGATTCTCTGCCCTAGCCTTTCTCATACAGGTATTTATCCTTCCCGATGGTCTCAGTCAAGGTCTTGGGCTCATCATACAGAATATTTTCTTTATAAAAGGATGGAAGTACACTAAAAAACCTTTGTAGTTTCACCTTCTCATCATTTATAAACCCTACATACTTTAACAACCCCAAGAACTTCTTCTCATACTCTACCATGGTCATGTTTCCCAACATGAGTTCAAAGAACTCCTGCATTTTCTTGTCATATAAATGCTCTGAGAGGTACTCCCTATAAAAATACTTCGTGAACCACTTCCAAGTGATCCTAATCTCATTAATATGTTCAACTTTCTTCAGTTGATCCCACCACATAACATATTTCCCATGTAAATGGTAGGTTGCAATTTTGGCTTCTAGGTTTGATGAATAGTTATGTAATTGGAAATATCTCCTGAGTCCAAGAAACCATGCTTCAACATCATATTCCCTTTCCCTTTCACCATCAAAGGATGGTGGTCTAAGCTTCCTCATCTCTCCTTACAAACTGTCCACTCAATGTCTCCTTCTTTGGTTTCTAACATGAGACACCTCTTGGTTGCTTATGGAATCTTCAGATGCATAAAACTTTCTTGCTAAGTAAGGAGGTGAGTGATTATACCTACCTTCCTCCTCTTGTTTTGGGCCATTATTTGTTTGTCTTTGCAACTGATTTAAGATCTGCAACACTCAAGCATTTATTTGACTTTGCTCTCTCATAATTCTCTCATTGTCTTCCTTGTAGCTATGCACTTCTATTTTCAAGATTCTCACATTTTCTATCAATGTTTATCACTCCCCTTGACCCTTATGTCCACTGCATTCTGTCTCTGCATTACCAACTCTGGTATTCTGGCCTTCGGCCTCTTTATCATGGCTAGAGGATCCCTCACCTTCTTCCAACTCTCAAATCTTCATGAGTTGATATGTTTAAACCTCTTAATTCAGCAAAATGTGCAAGTGACTATTTTGTTAGAGTTAAGCATATGATAAACAAAATTTCCAAACAATGTTATAGGTCCTTTCACTTCACGAAGAATATATATATATATATATATATATATATATATATATTANATCATATAACACTTCCATTTTATCCCTTGGCTAATACAAAATTCAATTATGCACAGGCATTTCCTTCAAACCCCTTCCCCAGGTGATCACGGCTCGAAATTGCGGGCTTAATCCTTCCATAGCGCTTTTATGTCTTTGAAAACAACAATTCATCCACTAGCCCTCTTTTACTTTGACCGAAGTATCATAGGACCAAGGGCCATGTCCAAGCACTTAGCTGATATGCGCCTATTCGGGGCTTCAGAAATTTAGGTTTCATAGGTTTCACCTATACCGCACATCATATTTCCTGAATGTCGAACTGGAGGATCTCCCAAACATACCCTTCTTCGAAGCTTCAGGGCTCTAGATCTTTGGGCTTTAGAATTTTTTACTATTTCACCCCTTTATTTCCCTGAACACCAAACTAGCAAAGTTTTCTAGACTTTCATGCTTCAAAGGTTCTGACAACAACATACACCTTTATCCTTAGGTGCCGAATCTCCAAACTTCTAGAGTCGCGTCAACACTACGCACTAGGGGTAATGCATATCAAGAATATAGAAATGACATGTGGCGTAAACTATGAGTGACACATATCAAGTCATAATTGCCACAAAGGGTTTGTGAACATCATAAAATAGGATGACAAGTGGCACACATGAAGTGGGTTCATGTCACTGTAACACACCCAACCCCTAAGTACTATTTTATAGTGGGGTGGGGCATAATAGTTTTTCATTTTTGGTCTTTCCGTCAACTATCTCACCTCGAATCATCTCTCTGAAATGATTCTTCCCTTTAAAGAAACCCATAGCATTCTGGCGACTACTGCCAGGTGATGAAACGACCCTTGGTTTATGTTACTCGACTTCCTGATTTCTTCGGTGTGCTCTAGTTGAGTATTGTGTGACATCTACATATATTTTTATCTCAATCGCACCATCTCTGAGGTCCTACCCTGAGAATGAAGGTCCCATCATCAACCTTTCTAACATCTAGCAGAATCCTCGTCTAACCCACTGGTTAAGGGAAATTCCGATGTTCCAAGTTTGTGGTTGTTTTTAACTCACAATCCTCCCAAAATGCAAACTTCAATCTCATGGATCAGATGGCTGAGGGGAATCCCATAGGATTCATAGGTCCATGGTCCAAGTCACTTCATGACTTCGGACTTCGGAAAAATTGGGCATACTAACACGCAATTATCCCGATGTGTGAACTCCAAACTCGTAGATCCGATGGTTGAGATGGGTCCTGAAGGATCCATAGATCTACGATCTAGGTCACTTCATGACTTCAGGTTTTAGAGGTTTTAGTCACACCAATGTGTGCTTCTCCTGATGCACGAACTCCAAACTCATAGATATGACGGTTGAGGTGGGTCCCGAATGGTCCATAGATCTACGGTCCAGGTCACTTTGTGGCTTCGGGTTTCAGAGGTTTTAGTCGCACCAACACACGATTCTGCTGATGTGTGAACTCCGAACTCATGATTTATATGGGCTCAAGGGTTAACTACCACACTCTTTCCCATGGCCAATGGTCATGACTTCCCTTGGTTTCCTTCAAACGGATCTCATTATTTCGTCTTTCATACAAGGACGTATCTCTCTTTCCGAGACCCTCGCATTACCCCTTTTTCCTTAGCTTTACCCTGAACAAGTTAGGGACTTGGTTCTAATAAATCACATGGTAAGGGGGTCTGGGAGAGATATCCTCTTTAGAGGGATGGTTTCAAACTGACACAATATCTTCTATCTCGACTGTGAAACATCTTATGCCCCGGAAATCCTCCGCAGTGAAGTTGGGCATACAGTCCATCAGCAAGAAGTGTGAATTTCACAAGGGGTTGGAATCATGCGCATAACATAACCATTTCACATAGAATACGTTTATAACTACATATATGAATATATGTATATATATAAAACCAAGTAATTAGTCATCATTCTAATTCAACAATTGAAGCAGGAAAAATACCTATTAGAACTAGTCAATGTGAAGTGAGTACTGGAAGGGGTTCCCGTTTCCACCCAAACATAGGCTCAGTGACTCCAAATGGATTTAGCACTAGCCACCCCCGATCTAGACCACGATGCTCTGCAACACATCAATTTATTCTCGCTTAGCCACAATAGGGGCAAAGGTTACTCTCCTCTTCCCGCAGGATCCTGGAAATGGTTTGTGCGATACCAAGCAAGGAGGACTAGCTTCATTTATAATCTTGTATCGAAACCTCCTCTATCATTTCCTGTATCCATAATGCTTAATTTCCAATTCTTCCTTGAATCCATGAGATTCAATTCCCGTCTCTGTGCTCTTCGCAGGCATGTCTTTCCTCTGCCCGCCACACCTTCCTTTCTCACCTCTTTCAGCAAAGTTCATGTGTGGTTCAAATTTATAGTCTGTGGTCAGGTATGGAATCATTACAGATGAGTGCTACACCCCATCCCCTCATTAACTCTTGAGGATTTCTTCCCACCCATCAGCCTGACTGTAATTCATTTATGGGTCAGAGGACAGTTCTGGTCCTGAGAAATTAAATCCAATAAGCCCTTGTTTGGTGAGGGTTAACACAATCATTCTCGGTCGCCTTCACCCTCTCTTCATGTAGCATTTGTGGTCTTTCCAAGTACACCCTCCTTCCATTAGTCATGCAACACTTGTCCATTTTATTAGTAAATAATTAGGTTCTCATTCGTTTACCTTTCAAACAAAGGTCCATCGAATCAATATTCACACATTTAAAGTTTGCCATAGTCCCTTGGCCATTTATAGTTATATTTACAAGATGGGGGAAACAAGATGTTATAATTCCCTCCCCCTTAAAGGAATATCATCCTCGATGTTCTAGCTATTAACATGTCCTGTATGTATAGAAGTGAACAAAAATGGGTATGCCTATCTCATGGCAACCTCCATTTCCCATGTGGCCTCATCTGGGCTAAAGTGTTTCCACTGCACCTTGACCTCTGCAATGGTTCAGTTCCTGAGTGGGGTTTCCTTCCTATCTAGTATGCATTGAGGTTCTGGTAGGAATTCTCCCTCCGGTTCCACCTGGATCACAAACCAGTTAATTATATGATTAGAATCATGTACATATTTCTTCAACAATGAAACATGGAAAACATTATGTGGTTTTACTGTAGGAGGGAGTGCTAGCCTATAGGCTACATGTCCCACTCTATCTAGAATTTCAAAGGGTCTACAATACTGAGGTGCCAACTTGGCATAGGCTCCCATCCTCATGGAACTCTTCCTAGGCCTAACTCTGAGGTAGACGTGGTCTCCTGTCTTGAATTCTCTGGGAGTTCTCTTTCTGTCTACATAATTCTTTTGTCTATTCTGAGCAATTTTCAGATTTTTCTTTATCTAAACCACTTGTTGTTCCATTTCCTTCAACATGTCAGGTCCACTTCTAATTTGGTTCAAGGGTTTACTCCAACTTATTGGAGTATTGCAGGGCATACCATAGAGAACTTCAAAAGGGCTCATCTTTAGTGATTCTTGGTAGTCATTGTTGTAAGAAAATTCCACCAGTGGCTGCTAATATTCCCACTTTTTAGGTTGATGCATTACATGCATCCTTAGCATGTCTTCTAATATTTAGTTCGCTCTTTCTGTCTGTCCATCAGTTTGAGGATGATAGGCTGTGCTAAACAATAATTTGGTCTCCAAACCAGCCATCAAGGATTTCCAAAAGTTTGAAGTAAATTTTGTGTCTCTGTTAGACACAATCTCCTTAGGCATGCCATGTAATCTGAATATCTCCCTGATGAATATGTTGGAAATATCTATTTCCTTGCAAGTCGATTTGATGGGAATAAAATGAGTAGACTTACTCAATTTATCCACCACTACCATAATGGCGTCATTCTGCCTTGCTGATGTTGTTGATCTGGTGATGAAATCCATGGATATGGTCTCCCATTTCCATTATGGAATTGGTAGAGGTTGTAATAATCCTGCTGGGTGTCGGTGTTCTTCTTTAACTTGCTAGCATTCTAGACATTTAGCTAAATACTCAATTATCTCTTTCTTCAATCCAAGCCAATAGAATTGTTTCCTGGTGGCCATGACCATCTTCTGATAGCCTGGATGGCCGATGTATGGCCTCTTTTGCAATTCGTCCATTATGAACCTCCTCAAGTCGTCACAACTTGGAATGTATAGCCTATTTCAGTAAGTCAACAGACATTCATCTAGCATCTGTTAGCCTTCATACTTTGTCCCTGTGGGTTCTTGCTCCAGGTACGGTGTCACGGTCTGGAAGAATGCATCCGTTTCTTGTGCATTCCTAACTCTTTTCCTGACATTCGTCTCATAGGTGCTCACCACTGCCAGGTGAATTGTTTTCATACTTTTGCTAAGGGAGTTGACCACCCTATTTTCCTTTCCTTTGATATGTTTGATTTTGAAATCAAACTCGTTAAGGAGGGCCATCCACCTAGCTTGTATAGCATTGAGTTTTTGTTGGTTGAACAGGTACCTTAATCCACAGTGGTCTATCATAAGTACAAATTTCCTACCTAATAGGTCATGCCTCCACATTTTCAAAGCATGCACTATGGTGGCCAACTCTAGATCATGGGTCACATAGTTGACTTCATGCTCATTCAATTTTCGGGATTCATAGAAAACTACGCTTCCTTCTTGCATAAGGACTCCTCCGAGTCCTTCCTTGCAGGCATCTGTGCACATGAGGAAGTCATAATCAGGATCGATGATCTTCAACATGGGCACATGGGTTAGAAGGTGTTTTAGTGACTGAAACCTTTCTTCACATTCTAGTTTCCAAATGAATTTAACCCCCTTCCTCTGGAGGACACTGATTAGACAATCAATCTTGGAAAAGCCTTTTATAAATTTGCTATAGTATCCTGCTAAAACCATAAAGGATCTGATATCCAAAACATCCTTTGGGGTAGGCCATTCCATGATGGATCTGATCTTGTCAAGGTCTACTGCTACCCCTTCTTTAGATATGACATGGCCCATGTAATGTATGTTGGACAACTGAGAGGGGGGGTGAATCAGTTGTTACCTTGCTTAAACAATTATGCTTCTTTTAAAATATTTACAAGGCACTCAATGATGATCACAATAATGTAGGGAAATGAACAATGGCACATTCAACATCAGTCACATATATGAGAAACACAGAAACAAATATTTCCCAAGGAAACCCATACAGGGTAAAAACCTCTTCTTCTTTATATGATAAGTATTATTTACATTCTTTACATTATCATACATTTGAGAACCAACTCATTTTGAGGCTACAACTTCTGTTTTGCAAGTTGTAACTTGTTGAGAGCACCAACTCTCTGTTTTTCTCTAGAACCCACTAGAAGGAAGCACCAACTCCCTAGTTTCTCTAGCACCAACTAGAAGGAAGCACCAACTCCCTAGTTTCTCTAGCACCAACGAGAAGGAAGCACCAACTCCATGGTTTCTCTAGCACTGACTAGAAGGAAGCACCAACTCCCTGTGTTCAAACCCCCACTTGAACCTCTGAGGACACCAGTCCTCCCTAGCACCTCCCAACCACCCTGGATTATGAATATGAAATACTAAAACCTATTACAGTGATATAGTGTTCAATAACAGCTTACCAGTCTCATCACTGTTCTACAAGATTTTTGTTACTTAGACTTCCTCACTGTCTTCCAGCATGCATCTGCTTCCCATTCTATTCTTCTGCATTTTATGCTCTGTGCACCATGTCCATTCACTGCACAGCTCTTCTTTTGTTATTTTCAGTTGCTACACTTTGATCCTTCTTCATGCATGAATCACCTTCAACAACAACATCCACAGCAACTCTAGCAACAACAACAACCCCATCTCTTCTCTGTACTGTGTATATATAGCTTTTGTGCACCTTGTGCATGCAATGCACACAATACTTCTGCATACTCATACCACATCGATATCCTCCACAACTTGAGTGCTCTGTCTGATCATCATCGTGACTCTTCAACTTATCTGGTCATTTTTCCACTCGTTCAGCATCACTGTATGTTATGCTGAGATTCCTCAGCTTCTCTGGAAGTTGAGACTCTTCATCTTCTCTGTGACAGATGAGCTGACCTTCTCTGTTCTAGTTATAGGCTTCAATGCTCATCCATATTTCAATCGCCTCCACGAGCATCTTCATCCCTCTTGAAGATTCCCATAGACTCTTCATCTCCTCTGTCAATCACCCCGAAGTGTCTTCGAGTCCTCTGGCAGAAACCATCAGTGGTTTCTGGTAGTTACAGTGACATGCAACAATATCCCTCCAATCTCCTTCAGTTTCATCTGCACTGTTGGATTACAACGACATTGCACCTTTTTGATATTTTGGCATTCATACCAGACGTGATCCCTAAAATTATGAGGTGGAGCTTATCTACACTAGGTCCTTCCTCCACGTGACCAGAGGTGGTGACCACTGTCTACACTAAAAGGTGCTACGAACTCATGATCTTCATCGAACCTGATCGATGGTCCATGATCTCCATGAATCAATAGTTCAAATATTTTCGCAATCTCGCATCTCGTTGTTCCTTGGATGGATGCTCTTGTCACTCCAAGTTGTGATAGGAAAAACTTCGAGATGGATCTCAGATCGACGGTCCACGTTCTAGGTGATATGACGGTCCTGATCTTTTCGCGATCTTGCATCTCGCGGTTCCTTAGATGTGGGTTCTTGTCACTCCAAGTCGCAATAGGTGAAGCTCTGAGATGGAGCTCATATCAATGGTCCTCATTCTTGGTGACTTGATGGTCCTGATCTTTTCGTGATCTTGCATCTCGTTGATCCTTAGATGGAGATTCTCGTCACTCCAAGTCGTGATAGGCAAAGCTCTGAGATGGAGCTCAGATCAATGGTCCTCGTTCTTGGCGATCTGATGGTCCTAATCTTTTTGTGATCTTACATCTCGCTGATCCTTAGATGGAGATTCTTGTCACTCCAAGTCACGATAGGCGAGACTCCAAAATGGAGTCTTTGTGGTGCTCTGATGTTTCACCACACGTCCTCTTGATGAACGGTCCACGACTATCCCCGATTGAAGGTCAGGATTCCTTCATAGCTTTGGAGAGTTGGATGACTCTTGGACTTATCCACCTTACAGCTTCACCATATCTAATGGCTATTGAGCCTTCGTAGATACCCCAGATCCTACGACCCAGATCTTCTCGCAATTTCGCCATTTCGCGATTTCCCCTCTTCGGGATTTTGTCCACCTTCACGATTTCGCCGCTTCATGATTTCACCACTTCACCATGTAATGAACATGTAGGTCCTCCCTGATCCAACGATGGATGTACCCTGTGCTTAGATCGAATGCTCGAGATCTATTCTTGTCTACTACGTGCTACTCCTCTCTGAATTCATATCTGACCGTCATCGAGGATTCTGAATAAGATCCAACGTTCATTGTTGCTCCTCCTCTTCCATTATCACTGTTCTTGCCATCAATGACAAGCTTACTCTCAACTGTAAACCTTCCAACAATCTCCCCCTTTGGCATTGATGGCAACCCCGAATGACTGCGCTAATCTGTTTGGACCTCCAACTGTAGCATCCGATCTGGACCACTTCTTTTCTCCCCCTTTGACATCAATGTCAAAGAAAACATGCTCCCCCTGAGCTGTTGCAGTAATTTTATGAGGTATTAGATATGCATTCAATACAACACTCCCCCTGATAGGATGGACTTTCTTACATGTGAGACGGGATAACACCCAACTTCTGTCTGAGATATTCAAATGGTGTCTTGGGTAGAGGTTTAGTAAAAATGTCTGTAATTTGTTCTGTGGTTGGAATGTAATGGACCTGGACAGTCTGATTGGAGACTTTCTCTCTCAGAAAATGATATTTTATGGGAATATTCTTGGTCTTGGAGTGGAAGACAAGATTTTTAGACACACTGATGGCACTAGTGTTATCACAATGAATTGGGATCGGTGCAGTGTATTTTACCTCCAAGTCTGCAAGTGTCTAAATGATCCATAATACCTGAGTGCAACAGGTAGCAGCAACAATGTACTCTTCCTCTATGGTTGATAAAGAAATGGAACCTTTCTTTTTACTAAGCCAAGCTACTAAGGAGTCACCCAGGAAGAATGCTCCTCCACTGGTGCTTTTTCTCTCATCAACACAGTTTTCCCAATCTACATCTGAATAAGCAGTCAGCTGAAGATTTTTATTTTTGGGATACCATAGACCATAAGTCATTATTTCTTTCAAATACTTGAATATCCTTTTGACAGCTTGCAAATGACTTTGTTTACGTGCAGCCTGATATCTTCCTACCATTCCTATAGCATGCATTATGTCTGGGCGAGATGTTGTGATGTACAACATGCTTCCTATCCTTGATCGATATGAGCTTTGATCAACATTAGATGAATCATCATCCTTGCTTAATTTACATCCAGTTACCATAGATGTACCCACAAGTTTGGAATCTTCCATTTGAAACTTTTTCAGCATTTCTCTTAGATATTTTTCTTGAGAAATGAACATCCCTTTGTGCCTCTGAGTAATTTGCAGACCAAGAAAAAATGACAGTTCTCCTATCATAGACATTTCAAATTCATACTCCATGGTAGAAGCAAACCATTGTACCAATGAATCCTTATTACATACAAAGATGATGTCATCTACATAGACCAGTACGATGAGAAAAATATTATCCTCTATTTTAATATACAGATTGTTGTCAGTTGTTCCTCTCTTGAACCCTTTGTCTTTGAGATATGTATTCAGTCTGTGATACCAGGCTCAAGGGGCCTGTTTTAAACCATATAAATCTTTCTTCATCTTGCATACTAAGTCAGGGTTATTAGACAGTTTGAAACCCTCTGGTTGTTCCATATAGACTTCGTCACTTAAATATCTATTTAGAAAGGCTGACTTGACATCCATTTGGTAGACTTTAAACCTTTTATGACAAGCATAGACAAGAAACATTCTGATAGCTTCTAATCTTGCTACGAGCACAAATGTTTCACCAAAATCCAGTCCTTCTATCTGAGCATAGCCTTTACAGACTAACCTTGCTTTGTTCTTGATAACTTGTCCTTGCTCATTCAACTTATTCTTAAAGATCCATTTGGAGCCAATGACATTTTTACCTTCGGGTCTTTGAACCATCTCCCACGTATTGTTTTTCTCAATCTGATCAAGTTCATCATTCATTGCTTTAACCCAGTGATCATCTTTATTGGCTTCATTGAAATTCTTGGGTTCCAGCATGGATATGAAAGCTATATGAGATTGTTTGGTGATTTTGATTAGCTTTATCCTGGTTTGTACACCTTTGTCTTTTTCTCCAATTATCTGACTTGCGGGATGGTTCTTTTGAATGATTCTAGAGGAGGAATTTGTAGTTGACTACTGATTTGAGCCTGTCTGAGTGTCTGAGTCTTCATCTGATTTAGAGTCTTTGTTTTCTGATTCTTGGACCTGTTCATCCTCAACTTTAGCTATGTCTTCTATAGAAGACTCATTACTGTATACCTCTCTTGCTGGGATTCCTTCATCAATTTTTACATCAATATAGTCAGCCATTTTATGTAGCCTCTTATTATAGAATCTATATCCTTGACTGTTTGTAGAATACCCTAAGAAGATACCTTCATCATCCCTGTCATCATATTTTTCGAGGTTCTCATCATTATTCTTTATGTAGCATTTACTCCCAAAGACTCTAAAGTGTTTGATTGAGGCAGGACTTCCAAACCATAATTCATATGGTGTCTTGTCACTTTGTGGTCTGAGGTGGGATTTGTTAAGCACATGAACTGCTGTGTATATTGCTTCTACCCAGTAGGTTTGACCAATGTTCTTCTCATTCATCATTGACCTGGCCATTTCCTGCACTGTTCTGTTTTGCCTCTCAACAACTCCATTTTGTTGTGGAGTTCTTGGGATTGTGTATTCTCTCTTG
>ML792164.1:446357-511799 GCA_009831015.1 Picea engelmannii | reverse complement strand
AAGAAGAGGAAGTTACAACGGGTTTTGCTGTAGGTTGTATCCCTTCATTTGCTGGATAATAATAAAGGAAGGACTTGGCAATTTCTCTGGTGGATGTAGCCCACACTGGGTGAACCACGTAAATCTGTGTCTCTCTTGTATTGTGTGTCTTGTGTGTTTTGTTTTTTCATTTGTTTTATTTTATTGCTCCACGGCCCTATTTTTCTAACAGTTGAGGTGGGTCCCGAAGGATCCATAGATCTATGATCCATGCCACTTTGCGGCTTCAAGTTTCAGAGGTTTTATTCGAACCAATGTGTGATTCTCCTGATGCATGAACTTTGAAATCATAGATCCGATGATTGAGGTGGGTCCTGAAGGGTTCATAGATCTATGGTCCAGGTCACTTCATGGCTTTGGGTTTTGGAGGTTTTAGTCGCACCAACACGCGATTCTCTTGATGCACGAAATCTAAACTCATGGTTCATATGAGCTCACGGGTTAACTCCCACACTCTTTCCCATGGACAACGGTCATGACTTCCCTTGTTTTTCTCCGAACGGATCTCATCCTTTCGTATTTTAGAAAAGGAAGTATCTCTCTTTTCGAGACCCTCTCATTACCCCTTTTTCCTTAGCTTTACCCTGAATAGTTTAGGAACTTAGTTCTGATAACTCACCATGAAAGGTCTTATGCCCTGGAAATCCTCTGGAGTGAAGCTAGGCATACAGTCCATCAAAAAAA
Source organism: Picea engelmannii (assembly GCA_009831015.1). Taxonomy (NCBI): domain Eukaryota; kingdom Viridiplantae; phylum Streptophyta; class Pinopsida; order Pinales; family Pinaceae; genus Picea; species Picea engelmannii. The sequence continues at coordinate 511,076 of ML792164.1, read as the reverse complement.
AGTGTGAATTTCACAAGGGGTTGGAAGCATACGCATAACATAAACATTTCACATAAGACGTTTATAACTGCATATNTATATATATATATATATATATATATATATATATATATATATATATATATATATATATAACCAAGTAATCAATCATCATTCTAATTCAACAATTGAAGCAGGAAAAAGACTTATCAGAACTAGTCAATGTGAAGCGACTACTAGAAGGGGTGCCTGTCAACCGTAGGCTCAGTCACTCCAAACGAATTTACTAATAGCCACCCCTGAGCTATACCACAATGCTCTACAACACATTGTTTTCTTCTCGCTCAACCATAGTAGGGATAGCGGTTACTCTCCTCTTCCTGTAGGATCCTAACAATGGTTAATGCGATACCAAGAAAGGAGGACTAGCCTTGTTTACCATCTTGTATCAAAACCTCATCTACCATTTCTTGTATCCACAACGCTTATTTTCCAATTATTTCTTGAATCCCCGAGATTCACTTCCCATCTTTTTGCTCTTTGCAGGAGTGTCTTTCCTCTGCTCACCACACCTTCCTTTCTCTCCTCTTTTAGCAACGTCACCTGTGGCTCAAATTCCCAGTCTGTGGTCAGGTCTGGAAGCATTACAGATGAGTGCTACACCCCATCCCCTCATTAACTCTTGAGGAGGTCTTCCCACCCACTAGCCTGACTGTAATTCATTTATGGATCAGAGGATGGTTCTGGTCGTGAGAAATTAAATCCAGTAAGCGTTGGTTTGGTGAGGGTTAATGCAACCATTCCTGGTCCCCTTCACCCTCTCTTCGTGTAACATTCATGGTATTTCCAAGTACACCCCCATTCCAGTAGTCATGCAACACTTGTCAATTTTCTTAGTAAATAATTAGATTCTCATTCGTTTACCTTTCAAACAAAGGTCCATCAAATCAATATTCACACATTTAAAGTTTTCCATAGTCCCTTGGCCATTTATAGTTATATTTACAAGCTGGGGGAAACAGGGTGTTACAGTCACCCTTGGTGAAATTAGCATGCCACGTCACTCAGGTTCTCCGTGACTTCGACTACTTCAGGCTTTAGAGGTTTCTTATACCATACACCTCAAAACTCCCGAACGCTGAACTAGAGGACTCCCAGTCTGTCCCACTCTAGAGATTTGGGACTTCGAGCTTCGGGAAACTTCACCACATAACACAACAAATATCTTGAATGTTGAACTTCCAAACAAGTGTTTCCCAGAGATTTGGAACTTCGGGGCTATGGAACTTCGAAACTTCAGGCTTCAGAGGATTTTGTTGTTGAACACCACCCCACCCCTGAACTGTTGAATGCTGAAACTTCTAAAAAATATCTAATATGAATACACGTGTTCCCTAACCATGAATAGTTATGATTTGCTTCGAATTTTGAGACTTCAGGATATTTTCTTCTTGGCGGCTTAAGGAATCACTTCTCCCGGAGTGTCAAACCCCCAAACTTTCATGAGATCTATGGCTCATGCTCACCCATGTGTAGATCTGACGATTGGGAACTGATCTTCTCCAAAGTGCCTTACTTATTGATCTGTGCTTGATCCAATGGCCTAGATCTGTCCTTCGACAAATCCAATGGTCAAGTACTCCTTTCATTGATCTACGGTGTAGATTCACTTCGTGACTTCGGAGCTTTAGGGATTTTGCCTCTATTTCATCAAATACTTACAAATTGCCGAACTAACAAAGTCCAATGGACTCCGGTGCTTAACGACCCTGCACCATTCCCAAATTTGACAGATGTGAAGGATATTACTTCTCCTGAATAGATCCAATGGTTGAAAACTCAATTAGATCCCATGGTAGCGATCGTTCTCAAATCCGAAAGGAATGGTCACGATTCTTCACTCCCTTATTAAGGATCTTGGATGTTCTAGCTTCAGCGCAAACTATGCAATGCCATTCCTCCTGAAATTCATGACTTAAAAGTACTAACTCGATCTCAACCACAATATCTTACCTATAGATCCATCCCATTCTGTCCCAGTGTTTCAACCTGTAGCTTTGATACAAATCTGTAATGTACCCAACCACCCACAGGTCGGGAACGCTATTCAAGTCCCTCCTCTAGACTAACTCGACCACTATTCTAACTTTAGATAACAAGGATGCTTGAGGGATGCCCATGCATTTATAAAGACTCATGCTAAACATAAAAATAATGAGCATATGACATGCACAATAATAACCAACAAACATGCATAATCTAAATGTTGAATTCAATGATAAATAAATACACAATGGAATAAATCATACAAAGGTAATTAATACCATAACAAAGAGAACTTATCTTTTATAAAATAAGTCACTGACTTGTTGCAGACCAAGGGCATTCCACCCAACTATAGACACTATTTTTCCAAGTCTCAACAACAATGTCACCCCCGAGCCAGGGCTATGCATCCACAAGGACGATTCTAGAGTGTTCTTTGGCTTCCCAAACTAGTAAGCACTCAAGATCTCACAGGCTTCCCAACACCCACAACAATCCAAGTACCCAACTCTCTTTTACCCATCCTACACCTCCCAAGAGAACATACCCCCTCCCTTCTCTCCCATGCAGTCCCTTAGGTTGTCCTTCTCCTTCTAGGGCTCCAATGCAACTGGTCCAGAATCTCCATGTTGGGACTCTCAAGACTCACAGATGTGAGAAAAGATGGACATAGGGAAAATAATATCAGACATGTAGGCCTCGAGTCATGGCTGGAATACACCAACAATCTATACATACAAAAATACCCTGGCTTCTCTTCAGCAGTTCGTCTTCCTTTCCCAAGCTAAGACACGGAGGCAGAAAGATGAGAGGGTGAAAGAGTGAATGGAGTGAAATCTCCACGAAAGGTATGAACATAGATAAATAGAGTGCATGTGTGAATGAATGAATGCATGAGTGCATGAGGAAACAAACAAAATAACAATAATAAGGAAGGGAGTGAGAGAGAGAATGAGAGAAACAACGAATGAGAGAATAAAAACATAAAATAACCAGACCAGGGACGAGTTTATGTAATTCGTGGGGATCAATAACCTCATGGCCTTCCCCCAAGAAGCTTATGTAAATTATTTCCTCCATTAGACAAAATGGAGGATAAAAGCATAAAATAAACACTTAGCCCCTCAAGCCCCCTCTCTTGTGGAATCATAGCCCCCTATAAATATTTTCCTTGTTCGTCTAGCTTCCAGCGATGTATTTATTATTTATACTAATCAAAGTATTACATTTCTTAGGCACACTGGCATCTTTTAATTGTTTGGGAACTCTTGCCTCTCATCAATAATCAAATACATTATTTAATATGGGGCTCAGAACCCGAGGTGTTACACTTCCTGCAGAGCCTCTGCCTTATTTTGGAACTTTTGTTGTCTCAAAGGATACTTCAAGTGTGGTAACAATGAGTTCACAAATAAGTGCCTATGTTGCATGTTAGTAATTGAATATTTCAAATTACCTATCAGACATTTGAACCTCTAATCAATCTCCCAAACAAAATCACCTGGTTTCTTCTTGATTTCAATCATTTCATTCATGTATTGGTTTTCTGAGCTTGGATTCTAAAACTTGTTTACCAATATTTTTTTCACATCTACGAAAGTCTTTGGTACTCGTGTATTGTTTACATCCAGGCTCATGTACCAGTCCAATGCGTGGTATCTTAGTGTGATATATAACTGCGTGAGCTTTGTATACTCATCTGTGATCTTATTTTCTTCCCAAATCTTCTCATAGATGAATAAATTATTTTCAGGGTCCTCTGATGCCTCTCCTTGAAATTCTAGTAATTTGAACGTAGGGTCTTGTCCTACCATTTTGAATTGTGTTGAACTACTTTCTCCGCATGGTGTAGATAATTGATTGTTACTTCCTGAACTATCTCCCCTAGTTGATTTTCCTTGATTGGACCCTTTTCCTATTGCTCCTCTTCCACTAAAATGTGGTTGTCTAAACGTTGGTGTTCTTTCAGGTGTATTAGTCACACATGGGTTTGTAGGTTCCACACTGACGGTGATCTAGACTAGAGTTATGCCTTCTATTCCTGACCCTAGACCTCTTGTTTTCCTTTTGTACATTACACATATTTTTTCCTCAATCTTCTCCACATCCCAAAGATCCTCTACCTCTTCTTCATCGCTCACCAAGCCCTCTCTGTCGGTTATGTCCCTCTTCTTGTTATTCATCTTATATTGGTAAGGTATTCTACTACACGTATTCCATATTTTTCCATTATCTTCTTTATCGAGTCCTCTTCCATCATGATTGGGTCCATGGCCTCCTTCTTCTTCCCCTTATCCATCTCCCTGTCCATATCGCAAACTCCTGTTAGTGCTTCCCCCATGCACACAGGGAAGTTTAGTTGTTTGATTCCATGGTGATCACAACTTTGTCATACAATAAAATCTTGATTGAAGTATACAACGATATGATGTAGCTACCTATGGGTCCCTTCAGAAAATACTGGTCTACAGTGGTGTAGGACTTCGTCGTATCTACTACAAATTTGGTGATAAACCCTGCCACAATACTATCTAACTAGAAATCTATTGCGAACATGAATTTATTACAAACTTGTTGTAGCTTCATGATCTCCACAGGATGCCACTCTAGTATTTTGATCTAGTTTGTAGGGTGGTTTTCTTTCAACCTCAATAACCACTCCTACAATAGATGTAGAAAATCACAGAAAAATACCTCATGAAAGTCACTAAACACATATTTGTCGAGATACTTTCGTGGTGTCAACTTAGGGTTTTTGTTTTCCTTCTATGCAGACTCAAGTTCCTTTATCCTCAACCATCTTTAAATCTCCACCTTTTTTGTATTCCATGGCTTGAACATTCCCTTCTATGCTTTCATCCTCTGTGCTTTTGTTCCACATATATTGTCCCCTTAGTTCTGTGCAGTTCTAGCTGGAAACAAAACCATTTTTTGGTTACTTTTGCTGACCCAAGTTGTGATCTCAAATAGATTTCCAATAAAACCCTCAAAACTATCGGCCCTCATGGTAAACTAGAAGGCAACGCTGCACACAGAGTGCGTAGCATAGTCTCACCCGAGATAGCTTTATGGGGGACTTCAATACTCAGGTGTTCGTAGTCTAGGAATGAGTGGGGATTGTGTTTAGTGTCGTATCCTCATACATCATCATCATTAATCATTCATCTACTTCTATGATTCATTCATCTTTAAACCTATGCATGCATGTTGTTATAGCTAGTTTTAACTATCCATTCTTGAACTAATGATTAACAAAATAGTAAAATAATTCATTAAAAATAAAATGGAACACAATATTTTACCGTGGTTGACCCCCTCCCGGGGCTATGTCCATAAAGATATCACTTCTTTGATATTTTATTTATTTTGCTACAAAATATGCATTGAGCACATTACATATTCAGTGTTACAATCAAAATGAGGATAAGTACCCTCTGGGAGGCTAACTAGATCACACCAGGATCCTCATCCTATGACCTAACCCTAAAAAACTAGCTTATTCGGCTCTACCACAAGAACCATAACAAAACTCACTACTATCAATAGCTTTCGAACCAACCAACCTTTAACCTCCCTTGACATAGACCTCCTAGGTCTTTATTTATACTACCCTACTGGCTTATAGTCATTAAAATATTTATCAAAAACCCTAACACTAAAATGGTTGTGCCTGTCTGCATGCACATCACATTTCTTTTCCTCCTAGATGTTGATTTTCCTTCTTTTTTGCATGCTTCTTTTCTACCTCCTAAGGTGCGCGCTCCAAAAATAAATCCTTTCTTCAAAATTAGGTCTGTGCCCAAAATAGATCCTTCTTCACAAAATAGGCATGCACAAACAAACTTATACATAGGCTAACCTTACGACATTCATGTATAGGGCCTCATATACATGTGCATGCTTCGATTTTCCCACGTATATGGGTTTGTATACGTGACATGATGATCAGTCACCCTCGTACACTCTAGTTTATATATAACGACCTCTAATACTAAAAAAATGAGGACTAAAAATTAAATATAAACCATTGCAATGGAAGTAAATGGGATGGGAATTTACTTGGTCCAAATATTTTCTAATTTCACTGATCGTAGCTCCCGTAATTGCCATCGAAATATCATGGGTAAAATGGCCTCAAAAGAACTATGTGGGAGAAAAACTCAAATGGTATGGTAAAATTTCTTATTTTTACTATCAAAGAACATTTCTACCCACTTTGTATAGTTTTAATCCATTCTTTTCTATTTTTGGCCTTATGGACTAATTGCCCAGTGGAAGGACTTGGTTTTTAGTGGTTTTGTCCAGGGTTGTTTAAGGATTTCCAACGTCATATCACTCGTGTATGCCTATGACATGTATATTATTTCACCGGCATATAGGATAGGTTTGCACTCCACTTTTCACTCTTGCATCGTCTTATGACTATGACTCATACACCCTATGTATGAACCTATTTATTAGCGACACAAAAACTTCTCACTACTACTAGAAGTGTCGTTATTAAGTGGTAGAGACTTACCAAACATGGGTACCCTAGTTAGAGCCTTTTTGTCATTTGGTGCCCATGCAAAAGTTATTCCATAGGAGTGGGAGTTCCTTATAGTCCCAATATGAATTTTCGTTTGAACCTCATTTTCTTACTCACAAGCATTCTGATTATTACCTATGGCACTCCCCGAGTCTTGGTTAAGCTCTTTTCTGACTCCCGAAAAAATGAAAATATTGTTAAGTGAACTTGTCTCTTTCACACCCGTTAAATGGTTTTGAAAGGATGTCTATTTGGTATAATTCTAACCCTTTTTTGGAGCAAGTAGAATACTTACGAAAAATGAATACTCTAGTCACCATTGGCTAGAAGATTTCTCCTGGGTTTTATTTAATACTTTTTCGAGCCTAGGGAACTAAATCTGTGAAAAAAGGAAATATTTTGTTAAGTTGTAATTTCATTCCATCATCCTACTTGCATTATCAATCTTATTATCAGCTCCCACTTTCTCTTTATAAGCCTCTTGCCTCAATAATTTTCATCACTATCCAAGCAATTCCTTCCCTATATCCTTTACAACTTGAGACCCTTTACCCATAGAGGAAACATTCCGCCGAGTGTCCATGCCCTGCATGCATTTCCTTTCATTGGACATAGGTATGTTCCACTGCTCGTAACTAGTTGCTTACTCACAACACTCATTCCCTCTCTTGTACCATAACATTTCTTTGCTTGTGAAAAAAACAAATACGGGAGGGATACGAATATTATCCCTTATTGGAAGCAGTCGTGTCACCTTTGAATAGAGCACATACTCTTGATTCCATTTCAATCTAAGGTTTGGGTATAGAATGACATTAGGAAGTTGAGCTCATTACTTAGATTTTACTCCTTTGACTAGTTATACTTCCAGTTTCTATGGAGAGTTTTTTGATGCCTCCTGTGTCACAAGCTCTTTGATCATTATCAAGTCTATGCTTCCTGAGTTGTACATATATCTCATGCTCTTGTTCAAAGGAATTTTAAAACCCTATGTCAACCATCCCTCCGAGCTATTGACTTTTGATGTCGACCATACCCTCAGTAAATCTCAGAATCACATAAATTTGTTGTCTTACCTTGCACCCTGGGCCTAGTTTCATCATTGGTAGGTAACCTTGAACCAAACATATGAAATATCCTCATTGGTCTATGACTAGGGGGTTTCCCTTCTATTCGATGACAAGAAATCTATTCACACATTGGGATTCATGTAGTGTCTTGGATTCCATGATCCCTATTGGTGGTTTCCTCACATTTGTCATAAGTTTTCCTTATTGGCTGTGTAATATACCTCAAAAACTGTCTGAAAAAAAAATTAAAATTGTTTGTATAAGTATCCTTGAATAGTTCGAGATTCAAGAAAGTAAGATTTTTGTTATATGGATTGAGTCTGAAAGTTTGCAAGAGTCCTTACTGTCGTCGACTGTCAAATTATCATTCAACTTAAAGTTTTCTGATCGACGATAAGTGTTTACTCTTCATTCAATGTTTATTTCAATTCCTTTAATTATAATTACTTTCCTATCTGTTTGTACCTATGAACATTACCATAGTCTTAACAACACAAACGAATTTGGGACTTTATGGCCTAGACCTCATGCGCTAGTCCATACACATAATCACATGATGGAAATGGCCAAACAGACTTAGGTAAAAGTAGAGTATTAGTCTATACTCCTCTGAAAAGTTTAAATATAAACAGACTCCTATAGTTTTCTTTTTTTTAAATATCTGGATACAGGATAGTGGTTAGGTAAGGCCTTCCGATTAAACTCAGAGTACAAATATTTCATAATCCTCCGATCATAATCAAATTCACTTGCACCGTTGGATTTCAAGTATTGGGTCTCGCGCTTATGCCATATGCTCACTGGCTATGACCACGGGCCTAATCAAAATGTCTTTCACATTTCAGCAAGTTGCAATCCCCAAAATGGAGCTAGATCAATGGTCCACAAAACTTCATAATCTGATCCCTTCTTTTCTTAATTGAACGACTAATAGGATTTTGACGTTTTTCCTTCGAGTCATCGTGACTCCAACATTATAATATTCATGATCACAAATCTTCGAAGTGATCGGATGGTTCACATAACCCACTGAGATGGATGGTTGATGGGATTTCAGAGTTTCTTCCTTTCAGGTTTTCAAGACTCACAATAGTCCCTATCGACATTTCAGAGTCCTTGACATGATTTGATCTTTCTCATTTTGTGACTTCATCATTCTTGTGGTGAGTGTTCTTGACACCTCCAACTCCCGGTATCCGAAACTCTGGAATGAAGATTAAGTCATGGTTTCGGTATTGTTGATTAAGGGTAACCTGTTTTGTGATGGCGAATTCTATCGTTGAAAGTAAAACGTCGTATGGGATGTTCATTCATTTCAATTCCGAACGACATATGTAATACTATTTTTTAAAAGAATTACAGGGTTTCCCTTCCACCTACTTGTAATGGCATACTGGTCATTTTATTGGTTTTAAGTTGCATGGAGTTCTCTTGTTCTTGCAAGTGCCGAAACCCAAAGTGGCCCCACAACCTAATCGAATTCATGGTTCAGCGATTATCATCGTATGTTTTTCATGCATCAAGCATTACCAAATGCCAAAATCCAATATTGGTTGGGCCCCACACCTTTTTTGTGATTTCGCGATTCGGTGTTTAACGTTGTGTGGTGTTTTGCATCGAGAGTTTGTAAACCTCGAAACCCGAAAAGGACTGGGACCACACTCCATTTGTTTTTTGCGATTCAAGAATTGTTATTTGTGGCGTTGGGTATTCGTAAACCCTAAAATCCTAAAGCCCAAAACCCTGAAGTAGTGGGCCCATATTCCTTTCCGCATTTCGGGATTTGAAAAATAGCGTAGTTTTTTGTGTTTTTTGTATTCGGCGATTGTAATCGCCAAAACCCGATTGACCTCCATTTTTTCACACTTTAACTATATATATATATATCTATACACTATGCAATTTTCCATTTGCATTCAATAAGCAGGTAAACTCAAATCTGCATCACAATTTACTTGTGGGGTTTTCAACTACGATGCTTTATCTTACTACAATAGTAATACAAACCATAGTACAAATCCTCTTTAAGAATTGACTAGTCATATCCTTCTAGCTAGTATACTTTCGAAAACTAGTGTTCATAACAGTAATGAGATACAACAAAGATAATCCATTCCAAACTAGTAGAGAGACATTCATAAAAGGGTACAATAGAACAACAATTTTCTGTATAAAGTAATTTCTATTATATTCACTTAGAGTCTCTTTTAATCAATGTATTAGACACCAAAAGTACTAGATTTGTGCATCATAAATATAAATTTCACTTCCATAAGAGTTTGGTAATTATATACCGATGTTCCATGGGATCTATGTTTGGTTTCCTGGGATTTTGACTATAGAAAGGATTTTCCCCATTGACGTTAATCTCCCCCTTTTCTTATTTACTTATATAAATATAATTATAGGTGCTTCCGTCTAGCATTTTACTTACATGAGGGACAATTCTGGAGTTGGGATGTCTATTTCGAACATCGTGACAACAGACAGATTATATCCACGAAAGTACTTTATCTTCCAAAATCAAATATATATTTCAGCAGTCAGATGTGAACATTCCAGCAGACGTATTATAAATATATGTATACAGATTTCCTTCACATATATTCCTCACAACGAACAGATATGATCATTCAAATAGTTTATATTACTACAATTAGATATAATCACCCAACAGATACATTACATCAATCAGACATTGCTATGTAAAAATAGAGAGGTGTAGATCAACATATATGAATCCAATCTGCGGGAAGACAAAGGGAACAACCACGTTCCTCCCAATCGTAGAATAGGGAAGCCAAAATCACTTTCCCGATTCACCCCCTAGCTTGACCATGAATCCATGAGGGCGAACTTGGAAAACTCCTCCTCCATAACATCCTTCAACTTCATCTGATTCCTCTTGCCTCACACTTACTTAGTAGTGTTCATAACAGCAATAAAATCAATAGTCTCTTTTCCCAGCATACTTGGCAATGTCCTGCCTCCTCTCATATGCTATTTATCATTTGCCCAGGTCTTTTCCCTCCCTTTGGAATTTTCGCAGCTTTCTAAATCCCTGATTTTCAGGGGCAACCAATGGCCAAATCATTGATTTTCCACTTGTAATAATCAACCTAGAGGTAGTTCCAACATGTTCCCCACTCATGGAGTCATGGCCAGCTAAATTTAACATGGTTGTTCCATTTGTTCTCCTACAATCAACATAAAATATTCTATTTCTATACAAGTTTCATAGTCAAATAGTTAGTTGGGTCAAATCAGGTCTCTGCCCAACAGTAAAAATAATTAATTACAATTACCAAATTCAAAATTTGGAATTTCCATAAATGGCAAAAATTTTCCAAATTTGAATTTACTAAAAACCGAAATAAATTTCCGGCAAATTTTAAATTTTCAAAAATACTTTATTTTTGGGGATGTCACGGGATGCTATTCAGAGGGTCTCTTTCATGCATTACTTGCATCTGGTGCATGAAATATACACACATGTTCGTTGGTTCATGAACATCCTATTCATTCGAGATCCTCCTAGTCATCAAGCTTTTGCTTTGTACTTCGTGTTGGATGATGAGATATGCCTTAATTCTCTCCTTTTAGTGGGTCTTCATCCATCGAATTCAGCTCATCTATTTAGGGAACGAGACCTAGAGTCCTATGAGTACCTAGTGGCAGGTTCTCCCGCCATCAAAAGTTAGGAATACATCAATGTCTCCTGATCGATGGATTCTTCAAGTGTTCAACCTCAACACCCTTATTCACACTTTTTGAATTTACTCGGTGCCATGACACCTACTTTCATTATTAGTGGGTTGTCTCATGTTTGTTAACAATATACCTTAATGACTGATAATCAAACAAAGTATCATTGTGTTCAACCTAAACTCCTTTATTCACATGATGTAGAATTGCACCTTCGAAGGATACTGTAGAATAAATCCATCTTAAAGTAGCAACATCCCATATCTGTTGATGTCTTTCATTGGACCAATACCTATATGAATTTAGTGATCATAGAAGACCAGATTGTACTTCATTGTATACAAATATCTTCAGTTGATTTTGAGACTGGACTCCACTATGTCTTGTTCATTACCATGAAAACCTATGGTGTATGTCCACTTTGTATTGCCTATTCATGGCCATGAATAGCTATTTGATATATATCCACATGGATCTGCAATATAATTCATATCGACATCCATGTGTACAAATTCATTTTGGATTGCAATATTCTCATGAGTAGCTATTACTTCCAAATGAGTCTTCATTACTCCACTTATGGGAATTATAATGTATTTCGGCCATCACAGATACTTCTATGACCTCACACATTAAGGGGCATCTGTTACAACAATTTTTTCCTCACTTCATGCATATTTCTTAGATGGCCTTCCATTCCCCTCTGTTGACTTGAAGTCCTCTTTTTTGTTCACTCCAAAGCTAAAATACACATTTTTGTACATATGCACACCTTATTAGTTATACAACATGCATATACACAGGTTGCTCCACTACAACCCACGTAGATCGAGTTTGGTTCTCAAAAATTAAAAATTATGTTGGGTTTCCATGCCATGTCACAAGATCCATGATCCTTGACCTTCCATATAGTGGAAACACTCTAACTCGACCCTTTAGTTCCATTTGGAGGTTATAAATTTATCCTTATCCAATCCTAGAAGAGATTCAACTTTGAGAGAAAAGACACTATGGAGAAACTTCACTTCATATTGAGTCTGCATCCCTTTGTCCTTGAAAGTATGAACTTATTGTGTTCATCCCCCAAGCTCTTCCTACTTTTGATGGAGAACTTCATTTACTCCTACATATGATCTTTCCTTTTCGAAGGATTGAAGTGGTGGAGGCCCAGCTGGAGAGACTTAGATTCTCGGTTCTGATACGTGTCGTTACATAAGTTTTTCACCTATGTACTTCTATTGATTAATTTAATAGAAATAATATTTTATTGTCCAATTTATATATTGAAAATATTTGAATTACTTTCCATGGGCATATTTTTCATGTATTTTAATGGATTATGCTAACATTATATATTATCACCACATGCTTGCATGTCTTGGTTGTTGAGGACAAGTTGCAGGTATAAAGCTTTGGGTTGTAATGAAAATGCTTCCAATAAAACCTTACAATATACCCACATAATTATATTTTAATTGTAGGTCTACAGAAACCATTAGATCTAATATCTATGGTGGATGTTATAAAAAATATTCCAACTTTTAACCAAAGTTTAAACCCACACAACTCTTTAACCATTTTAAACCAAATTTAAATGTTTATACATATGGTCTATCCGTCAGATTCCAAATGAAACAATCAATATTTAATGGGATTTCGTCCCCATTCTAATAATTAACCTCCCAGCTTATGTTATCACCAAAATTGATATGAGGCATCTAATGGTGGATTAGACTCTAAACTTGCAACTGAAACTCGCTTTGATAAAAATTTTGGGCCCGGTTCCCTACGTTAACCTTCATTCATGTGTTGTGACCTATATGATTTTAAATCGTTGATCCCATCCTTGGATCGTTCCAAGCTACACGATCTCTGTATATTGATATCCCGATGGTTTAACAATATATTTAATGATTTGGACTTAGAACATGGGTTAAATAATGTGATTTAAAACTCAGATACTCACAGGTTTTTTCCACAAATAAATTGACGATGATCCCACATGGATGTTACAATAGAAAACTCAAAGTTTTGCAGCAATGTATTAATCCAACTCACGCAAATTAGTTCCAAGGGTTAATAATTTGAAATGAACTTCAATTTCATTGAGTCAATAGTCCAAAAGTCTGTCAATCTTCTCCTTTATTCAATAAAATGACCTTTTCTCTTTTAACCCTCGACCACCACGAATAAAAAAGACTCAATGGGTTTAAATACACAATGATTCTAGTTCTCAAATCCACAATATTTGGATCAAACCCCTTATTCCACTCTAGATCCTATATATTAGCCTAAGAATAAAAAAAAACTCTAACTCTATTACAAAGAAGGATTCAAAATCCTTGACCATTATTTACTTTCACTAATTTCAATTAAAAATAGAAAAATAATTAAGAGAACCAACTCTCTTTGGTAAAACTTGAATTTTACTTCCAAAACTGAATGATGAATTCTTTCTTTGAGCTCAAGCTCCTGCATCAGACTCCTCAGGTCAGAAAAAAATTCATGAACTCTTGTTCATGAGTTCTTCTACAATACTGCCACTTTTCTATATGAGTGCAACAGTTACCCAAGTAGCATCTTCCATTGGATGTTCCTTCCACTTCACGAGGTACTCATAGTAATCTTGTTCTCTAGTCTTCTTCTGCACTCTAGTATCCAAAATCATTTCCATCTGCAACTTCTTCTCTATAGGAATTTCTCATGCCACTTAATTTTCTATTATGTGTCGTTGCTTAATTCATTTTCTGTCTATTTTTCTTCAGGTTCCACATAAGAATACAAATATGCTACATTAAATATGGGAGAGATTCCCATGTCTATGGAGGTTCAATCTCATATGCATTGGCTAAAAAATTCATCAATATCTTGCAAGGCCCAATCTTTTTAATCTTCAGTTTGTTATAGGTGCCTCTAGGAAATATTTCTTTCCTCAAGTGTGCCAATACTAAATTTCCTTCGTCAAAAATGACTTCCCTTCTCTTCAAATATTCTTTCTTCTTGTACTTGAAACTGTTTTCCTGTAGATGTCCTTTAACCTTTTCATGCAACTTTTGCATATCTGAAGAAAAATATTTTTCATTTGCGCTTCTCTTCTCCATCTGTCCCAAGTCTCTGAGCTCAAACATTCTTCTTGGATTCACTCCATAAACAATTTTAAAAGGACTTAACCATGTACTTATGTTGGGTGAGTCATTGTAAGCAAACTCAGCTTATGGTAAAGCTAAATCCCATTGATTTGGATGTTCTCTTACCAAGCTTCTCAATATATTAACCAAACTTTTGTTTGTAACTTCTGTTTGACCATCTGTTTGAGGATGGTAGGCTGAACTGAAATTAAGATTTGTCCCCAATTTCTTCCACAATGTCCTCCAGAAGTGTCCAAAAAACTTAGTATCTCTTTCTAAAACAATACTAATCAGAAGACCATGTAGTCTTACTACTTCATTAAAAAACAAAATTGCAATATGAGTTGCATCACTAGTTTTATAACAGGGTATGAAATGCATCATTTTAGAAAATCTGTCTACTACAAAAAAAATGGAATCATTGCGCCTATGAGTTCTTGGCAATCCTAAAACGAAATCCATACTCACATCATCCCAAGGTATTTTTGTAATTGGTAGTGGATGATATAAGCCCGTGTTCTGATGTCTTCCTTTTGCATGTTGACAAACTTTGCACCTTCCAACAAATTTCTGAATGTCTGTCCTCATTCCTGGCCAATGATAAAAGTTACTCAACTGAGCATAAGTTTTTTTGTTGCCAAAATGACCAACAAGCCCTTCACTATGATTTTCTTGCAACAAATTCTCCTTCATTGAACATTTTGGAATGCACAATTTACTTCCTTTGAACAACAACCCTTCTTGTAGTATGAAATCCATCCATGGACTTCTATCTCTCAAAACTAGATTCTGACATGCTTCATGCGCTTCCTTAAAATATGCATCTTCATAATACATATCTTTGAGATTTTCTAATCCAAGAACACTCACCTGGAACTCCTGCAAAACTAAACATCTTCTGCTCAAAGCATCTGTAACCTTGTTAGAACTTCCACTAATATTCTTTAATACAAAAGTAAAATTTTGCATGTATTCTACCCATTTAGCATGTTTCTGATTTGATTTCTCTTGCTTAGTGATAAACTTTAAAGCATGATTGTTAGAGTATAAAACATAATCTCTAGGCATGAGGTAATACCTCCATTTCTTCAAAGCTTGGATTACTGGATAGAATTATTTATCATATGTGGAGTATTTATGTTTTGCATCATTCAGTTTCTCACTGAAATATGCAATTGTCTTGTCATCTTGACTCAAGACACCTCCAACTGATGTCTTGCTAGCATCACACCTAACTATAAACACTTTGTTGAAATCTGGGAGAGCTAAGATATGTCTCTCAGTAATATTTTCCTTCAACAATTTGAATCCTTTTTCTACTGCCTTTGTCCATCAAAATGGTTTTTTTTCCTTCTTTACTGTTTCTAGGATTGGAGCACAAATACCACTAAATTTTCTTATCAATTTCCTATAGAAACTTGACAACCCATGAAAACTTCTGACTTCAAATATGTTTCTTGGATATGGCCACTCTTTAATTTCTTTCACTTTCTCCAGATCCATCTCTAATCCCTCTTGTGAAATCACAAATCCTAAATAAACCAATTTTCTTTTCATAAAGAAACATTTCTTCAAGTTTATTAAGAGTTTCTCTTGATGTAGTTTCTTTAGAACCAATTTCAAGTGCCTAACATGTTCCTCTATGGTTTTTCTAAAAACAAGAATATCATCTAGATAAAAAATGACAAATGTCTCTGTGAATTCCTTAAGCAGTTAATTCATAAGTCTCATGAAAGTATTGGGTTCATTAGTTAAACCAAAAGGCATACCAACCACTCATATAATCCATTGTTTGTTTTAAAGGCTGCTTTCCACTCATCACCTTCCTTCATTCAAATCTGATGATATACACTCTTTAAATCTATCTTTGAAAAATATTTGGCACCACTTAAACAATATATCAAAGCAACCATTCTTGGTAAAGGAAAACGATACCTAATGGTGATTTTTTTATGGCTCTAGAATCTGTGCACATTCTCCATTCTCCTCCTTTCTTTGGACTCAACACTTTAGGTACAACACATGGACTCAATATTTCTCTGACCAATCCCTTGCTCAACAGTTCTTATACATTTTTGTCGATCTGTTCATTTTCTACTGGAGTCATTATGTAAGCTTCTTTGTTTGGAAAACTAGCTCCAGGTTTTAGATCGATATGATGGATAATAATTCTAATAGGTGGTAGTTCATTAGGTAAATCATAAAATACAATATCCACATACTCCTCTAACAATTTTGAACTTCAGTAGGTAAATCATGTATCCTTATGTTGGTGAAAACAATCCTAGTTTTTCCAACAACAACAAAACTTACCTCTTCATCTTGCACATGCTTCATAATTTATTTTTCTATGACCATCAACACTTTTGGACTTGTCTTCTCCACTACCCTCTCATCTTTAAGAGGAATAAGAGTATGTCTTATTCCTTCTTTCTCAAATGTAAAAGTATTCTCTCTGCATTGTTCATTCACCAATACTTGATGCCCTTTTTGCAGCCAAGAAACTTTATATGGTGTAGGATGCATCTCTTTCTACAGTCCTAACTTCTCAACCATTTCCACACAAACCCAATTATCAGTACTACTATTATCAATAATCAATTTGTAGCACTTACATTTTGATTTACACATTGTTCTGAACATATTTTTCCTTTGTGTTGGCTCATGTACTTGTTTTATTTCATTAAAATTATCCTCATCAATAAGGCTTCTCCTGCCTCTAGAAATTCAATATTCTCCTCAGGTACTCTTGGATCATTTTCTACTTGTGCAATCTGGACATTCCCTTGCCTTGTAGCATTCTCTGGAAAATCCCATGACATATGGCATGTATTACCACATGTATAACATTTGATTTCATATCCTCTACCTCTTCCTCAACCTCTCTAAAAATATTTTCTTCCTTTGAAGTCTCTTCCTCTTCCTCTTCCTCTTGAGGATTGTTCTTGCTGATTTGATGTACTAGCTTCTTCCTTCTGAGATGAAAACTTATTCTTCCCATATTTTTGTCCCTTACCTCTATAATATTGACCTTTCCCTTTTCCTGAATTATGTCTTCTATTCAGTTTCTCTTCCACCTTTAAGGCACATTGGTATGCCTCCTCCACTGTATTTGGTGATAAGAGACTCAATTCATCTTGAATTTCTAGTCTGAGACCATTCATTTACCTTGCTACCTTCTCAGAACTATCCTTAGTATAACCAACTCTATTATTTACCTTGTAAAATTCCTCAGTGTAATCTCTAACAATTAACAATCTATATCTCCTATTTTGCATTTGTCTGTACAAGGTAGGTTTATAGTCTTTAGGTAAGAATTTACCTTTCAACTTTGCAACCATTTTATCCCAATTTCGGATTAGCTGTTTATTATTTCTCTTTCTCTCTGCTTGAACACCATCCCACCATAACAAAGCATGGCCCTTCATCTTTGTGACTGCAAACTTCACCTTGTTCTCATCAGGAAATTCATTATAATCAAAGTGTTTGTTTAACAAATCGATCCAATCAACCAATTCTTCCAGATTTAAACCTCCACTGTATGAAACTATCTATGTTCTAGACTTTGAACTAGCTCCCATAACTTCATTTAATAATTTGAGTCCAAGGCTTTCTTCTGTCGCTTATTCTTCTTTTGTGTCACCCTCTTACTTAGCTTCACTGGCATTAGCTGCTTCAGGATCTCTTCTTCCAACATTTCTTAAGGCTTCAACTTCTGCACGCAGAGCTCTCATTTCCTCTATCAGCTCTACATTTGCAACTGGTCTACCTCTACAATCTCCTTTTCCATGTCCTCTTAGGAAATGAAAATCCATTTTAGATTGAGAATTACTACAATCTTGAATCCCTCATGCTTCTATCAATGGAAGAGGTGAGAAATAAATTCTCCCTTTCATACACTTACAAGAAACACAATATTCCTTCTCTAATACCACTTAATGCAAATGCTGCCAATAAAACCTTACAATATACCCACAAAATTATATTCCAACTGTAGGTCTACATAAACCATTAGATCTAAGGTCTATGGTGGATGTTATAAAAAATATTCCAACTTTTAACCAAATTTTAAACCCACGCAACTCTTTAACCATTTAGAACCAAATTTAATTGTTTGTACATATGGTCTATCCATCGGATTCCAAATGGAACAATCAATATTTAATGGGATTTCAACCCCATTCTAATAATTAACCTCCAAGCTTATGTTATCGCCAAAATTGATATGAGCCATCCGATGGTGGATTGGACTCCGAACTTGCAACCAAAACTCACTTTGATAAACATTTCAGGCCTGGTTCCCTATGTTAACCTCCATGCATGTGTTGTGACCTATATGATTTTAAACCATTGATCCCATCCTTGGATCATTCCAAGCCACAAGTTGTCACAGGGGCAGACCCAGGGTTCAACGCTACAACAACACACCAACAAAACCCTAACTACCGGCCCTTTCAGCAACACTTGCGAGGTAGATGAAGTCTCACTCGAGGTAGAGGCAGGGGTGGTTGCAGGACTCAAGTGTCTGCATCCTTAGCTGGGACACAGATCTATGATTACATGCTTAACAAAGTACTTAGCATCAATAGTTCACCTAGAATTAACCCTTATCTCATGTCGCAGATAACAAAGAGCATTGCAATGTATACTTAGATCTAAGATAATTCAGCACTTAGCAGCATATAACAAATCAAATCCAGTAGACCAACACTAAGAATCTTCATACATATCAATTCTAACATTTATTCACATCTCAGAAGCACAAATCATAAATAGATCTATCTAATCATGTCATAGCACTTAGCAAGAGAGGGAAAACACATGAAAGTAACAACACAAAGCATGACACACATATTTACGTGGTTCACCCCCACCCTAGGGCTACGTCCACCAACTCTTCTTATCTATTAGTATCTTCAATCATCAGTTACAACACAGAGCTATCAAAACCCTACTCCGCATAGGACAGGAGATTTGTGCGCACCTCGCCAGATCCTCCTTCCCCAAGTAGATCTAGCACAGATCCTTCTTACAATCTGTGGAATCAACACTTACAACACTTGCACTCAGCTCAAGTCAATCACATAGATGCCAATCTAGCACTTAGCTTCTACTCATATCCATTCTTACACCGCCTAGCTATGTATTTATGTATTACAAAAGTGGGCCTAAACGTGGGTAAACCCACGGGCCGACATCCATTTCCCATTACATATTCCCAAAAACCCAAAAAGGACCCAAAGTGGGCCAAGATCCCATGATTTATTCTTCGCTTGGCACTTCATCTTTGACGGCTGTCAAAGTCCCAAAAATGGTCAAATATGACCAAGCATTCCTCAAAACTTTGTCAAGGTCCAACAGGCCCCCAACACTCACCTGTGACTCGTCTCGAGTCACTCGGATCTAACCAATTCTGCTTCGAATGCCTCAAGTTTGGCTCAAGCTGCTTTAGCATGCTACATTGCTACTTCTTCTTTCTCAGTGAACTCCTGGATCAGTGTGACATTTACCAACCCTTCTAGGCACTATTCTGCCGAATTCACTACCTGTTCCAACTCTGTTCCTTGGTTCTCAATTTCGAAAAATAGTTGGCAGTCCTTATCTTTCAAAGGTTGAAGTTGTTGAGTTACTTTCATGACCTTGCTTTGGATCATATGGATCTATTGTTGTGCTATGCGATGTTCATGGGATCACTTCATTTTCTCTATGGGTTATAGGGTCTTCAGCTACACCTGTAGCTTCTTGGCTTGGTACTTCACCTCCTGGAGCTGTGACTCCAATTTATGCAATTATGGGTTCTCGGTTAGGTTATCATGTATCTGCACACTTCTGCTACTTAATTGTTTGCATTCCTTGGTGAGTTATTTAATCCTTTCCACTGTACTCTGAGTAGTTATTTCTCATTGGTCGCGCTCTTCTTGTGGGGTACTTGGTATGGTATGAAGTTCTAAGTCCACGACCCTTTGCTGAAGCTGCTAAATAAATCCAGTGATCTTCATCACTTGACGTTTGAAGGGTTCTTCTGCCTTCTGCTCTAATCCAATCACAAAGAGAAATTCTTTGTTAAATGCTTCTTCCATCCCTATCTTCTTCGTGAGAAGTTGCTCTTTTTCCTTTTGGATCTTCGCTCTATCTTCATCAAATTTTGCTTGAAGAGTATCCTTCTCTTGTTGTGTAGCTCGACGTTGTTCTATGATTTCCTCCTATGCTTTCTTTAGGGCCTAGGTGGCCTGCGTTGTTGCTTCTTCTACTTTTCAAAGGTGTACTTCGACTGTGTCAGCAATCTTGTGGAGTTGAACTGGTTCATCTCCCTCTGTTGTTGTTCTTTCAGGTAAGAGCGAAGTGGATATTGCGCGGCTAGACTGAAGTGCTTATTCCATGCCTTGGAGTTCACTTTCAATTCTATTGTACATTTCCTCTTGCTTGGCTTCCTACTTTTTTGTTATCTCTTCTATAGCTTCATTCATAGCTGCGATGAGGAAAATGAAGTCATCTGGAGTGAGCGTGGTCTGCATCTTAGTTATGGTTTCTTTCAATTTCTTCCAGGAAGGAGACTTCAGAGGTGACCCTTTTCTCTTCTTTATAACTTCAAATTCGTCTTCCATTCTCTGTTTGACTTCCTCTAGGTATTCGCCATTACCTCCTTGATCTGGTGTGACGGAAGCCATCCTTACAGATCTTCTCTCGACATCCTAGATTTCCTCATCTTTATTTGTCTTCTTTGTTTTCTTCTTCTTACTGGGCCCAAGTGTATCCTACGTAGCTTCTGGGCTACTGATGTCTGAAATGTCTACTGGATCTGCTGCAATAAGGAGGTCCGCCAACCATTCCTTGGTGATCTCTTATAGGTCTTCTTCTCTCAGCTTATAATAAGACTGAAGCGGTTCCTGGTGCTCATCAGCGCGTGGAGTTAGGTATATAAAGTGGTGGTCCATGCTGAAATTTATCAAAGGTTGAAACTTTTTTAAAGTGTTCAAGGTTATGTGAGGTTCACCCCCTATGGATGCCTTCAATTGGTTATAATACGTGTGGAAAACGACATTCGATTTCCATTTTCTTGTTCATGTCAGTTGAGTACCACAATGTACTAAACTTCACGGCTAGTGGCTCAAAGGGGTCGAAGTCTGGGAAGGTTACACCTTCCAATATCTCCCATGCAACAAAAGCGACTAGTATTAGAAGCCAGATAAAATGGAATTCATGCCCCTGATCCTGGGATTCTATGTAGTCAATCTCTAGCTGGTTTACCAAGTACTTCGCCCAGTTCATCTGTAATCCTTCTGTGTAGTTCCCTGTGAGGTCAACTACAAAGCCGGATACTTGCGTTGGTTGGTCTGTTCTTTCATACCAACTTCCCTGCGATCAGTTGAAAGGCAAGGCACACTGCACCTTTCTCAATAGAAGCTAGCTTGTAGCCTTGTGCACCTTTCTCAACATCTCCATAAGTTTCTTTAATCCTCTCCGCTAATGCTCAGTCTAAAGTCTTTCCAGAGTAAAACTCCTATGGATCAGGACCCTGCATGCTCATCCTTGTGATCCGATTGATCAGCACCAGATCAATAGTTATGCGATGGTTTAACCACAGGTATCCTCTGTGGTAACTTGCTAGCAACAATTTTACACAAGCATTCACCTCCTGGTGTCTGCCGAAGTGCGGGATTTTCATAACGTTGAGAAAAGTGGACTGCGCGAGGTTCAACATCCATTGTTGAGGGACGATCTTTGAATTCTTTCCCTTATTTCTTATCAATTACTTATATGGGGTGAGCATGCTATAAACTTTATGGTCCCCCAGGTTGAAGTCGCGAAACTTCAACACTGTAACCTTGTCTTGATCTATGCGGTAGGTGTGTACTCCTTTCGGTAGATATGTAGTGACTAGGGTATATTCAAAGTCTCTAGGGACACTATCCCTATTAATCACACCGCTCAGAGGGGGTATGTATGCTAGTAGGATGGAGGGCACTAAATTCACACTGGCCACATCATTTTTATGTTTTGTTCTTCTTTATGCACCAGCTCGAGATGTTCCTACTCGAGCAGTCGGCAGGGAGGTTTGCATTCCTCTCGTCGATGATGCCTGTAAACCAGTAGAAAACCCTCTCTCTGACATTAATATTTTGGTTTTGAGGCTAGCAAGTACCTCTCTTACATATTCTTTGGTTGCGCTGAGCTCGTCGGACATATACGCTCAAGAAAAATAATCGGGGTCACACTGATCTTAGGCATTGCACAGGAATGAATAACAAGGGCTTGATGATCACTGTAGACACTTGCTAGTCTGCGAGCTTCAATTTCTCAGTTGGAAAAAGTGTTCTTTGGGCATGGAACGATGACATAAATAGGCAATCTCAACAATGGTCTACTTGCAATGGACATGGAGCCTTCATTAACTCCATTCTATCCGTTCTGGTGATGTCCAATGGTCTAGTGATGATCCATCAATGTTTTTATGTCCATTCGAGGTGGAAATCGAATGGATATATCGATCCAATGACTATATTGCTTTGCCATAGTGAAGTGCCATAGGTTGTTGTCCTGATATCCCGACGAAGTTCAAATTCTGCAATTTTTCTTTCTTGGATGTTCCATCTAGAATCTCTTGTAGTTTTTCAATCTTTGTCCTCTTCTTACTTAATTTTCTAGCTTTCTTCCCGGTAATCTTCAACTCAGTCTGTCTTTTTCCATTCTGATTCCTATCTTCCTTTAGTGTAGTTACGACGTGTTGTTGAGAGTCTTTTAGGGGTAATACCTCTTCTGTATCCGGAGTAAGTACTTTAGTCTTCTGCGAGCCTTCTAATAGTCTTTCAACTTCAAAATTGGGGTCTCTAATGTCTAGGGGCTTAGATCTGTTCTTCTGTTCCTCAATCAATTGTGCAATCTTCTTGGTCATAAAGTCTCTTAATTCTTGTTTCTGTTGCTCTAAAACTTTTTCTTCTTCCTTCTTTCTGGCTTGATCTCTTTCAATCCAGAGATTTCCAAATAACATAGTGAATGGGGCACTGTTCTCAATAAATTTGATAATCTCAAAATATTCCTCTGTCGAAGTTCCATTGACATTCATAGATATATGAGTAAGCCTTCCACATAAGTTTACCAGTTTTCCTTTGAATAATCCTATTCCTCCTAGGGATGGAGTCATAGTAGGCCTTCCTATAGCTTCCCAAGTTCTTTCTATCATGACATTCACCTATGTTTCCTCATCCAAAACACAGTCAACGTCGAAGTCTCATATTCTTACTTCGATTTGCTCTTTTTCGTTAAAGATCTCTGATAATCTAACATGTCAGTGATCATTCAAGGTTCCTTGCATCTGAAATAGTATCTTTTCTGATTCTATCTGGGGTTCTGCTATTTCTAGATCTTCCTTAGGGTTTTCTTGGTTCAGATTCATTCCTTCAAGCTTAACAATCATTCTAGGGAAATCCAACACTTCATGGTCTAAATCTTTGCAACAGAGACAACTAAATCTTCCACTAGGGCATTCCTTAGCAATATGTCCCAGTTTTCTTCAACTGTAATAGAGGGTTAATCCTCTCTTTCTCTTGAATGATCCCCAGCCTCTTATGTACTGTGCACTAGGATCATGGTAGCTAGCCTGTAAAAAATTCTTTCTAGGATCCTGTATCCATTTGTTATTCCAAACATTCTTTCTATGTATAGGTATAACATATCTTTCATTATTCTTATTAGATCTATTCATATCAAATGTTCTTTCATCTAACAATGCCCTAGTTTTCAAGCTAGGACAAAATCTATCAAGCATACCTAAATTCATGCTTCAGAAACAAAAATTTCCACTTATTGAGCACAAAGCTTCCAAATATAAAACTTTTAACTATTCTTACCTTTATAAGAGCACAAAGCTTATAGATCTTACCTCTTTTAGTCATAAATTTCCACTTTTACCTTTCTTAGGGTGCAAAACGTTCAGATCTTGCTTCTTTTCTTCAGTATCATCCTTTTTTCTTGTAGATCTAACCTCTTTTCTCCAGATCTAACCTTTCTTTGTTGGCACAAAGCTTCACAGGTCAAGTAAAATGTTGCGCACTAGGGCAACAAATTTATGCACAGTGATTTCTTTGCACAAAGCTTCTTCTTTTCTAGTTCCCAGCAATCACAGTTTCAGGTCCCGACAACGAAACCATTTGTTGGCACAGGGGTAGACCCAGGGTTTAACGCTACAATAGCACACCAAAAAAACCCTAACTACCAGCCCTTTCGTTAACACCTGCAAAGTAGATGAAGTCTCACCCGAGGTAGAGGCAGGGGTGGTTGCAAGACTCAGGTGTCTGCAACCTTAGCTAGGACAGAGATCTTTGATTACACGCTTAACAAAGTAATTGACATCAATAGTTCAACTAGAATTAACCCTTATCTCACTTCGCAGATAAAATAGAGCATCACAGTATATACTTAGATCTAAGATAATTCAACACTTAGCAACATATAACATATCAGATCTAGTAGACCAGCACTAAGCATCTTCATACATATCAGATCTAACATTTATTCACATCTCAGAAGCACAAAGAATAAATAGATCTATCTAATCATGTCATAGCACTTAGCAAGAGAGGGAAAATACATGAAAGTAACATCACAAAGCATGACACACAGATTTAAGTGGTTCACCCCCACCCTAGGGATATGTCCACCAACTCTTCTTCTCTATTAGTATCTTCAATCATCAGTTACAACACAGAGCTATCAAAACCTTACTCCACGTAGGACAAGAGATCTGCGCGCACCTCGACAGATCCTTCTTCCCCAAGTAGATATAGCATAGAGCCTTCTTACAATCTGTTCACTCACCACTTACAACACTTACACACAGCTCTGCAAGTCAATCACATAGATGCCAATCTAGCACTTAGCTTCTAGTCATCTCCCTTTTTACACTTCTTAGCTACTTATTTATATATTACAAAAGTGGGCCTAAACGTGGGTAAACCCACAGGCCGACATCCCTTTCCCGTTACATATTATCCAAAACCCAAAAAGGACCCAAAGTGGTCCAAGATCCCATGATTTCTGCTTCTCTTGGAGATTCATCTTTGATAGCTATCAACGTCTCAAAAATGGTCAAATATGACCAAGCATTCATCAAAACTTGGTCAAGGGCCAACACCGCACGATATCAATATATTGCTATCCCGATGGTTTAACAATATATTTAACGATTTGGACTTAGAACATGGGTTAAATAATGGGATTTCAAACTCAGATATTCACAGGTTTGTTCCGCAAAGAAATTGGCGATTATCCCATGCAGAAGTTAAAATATAAATCTCAAAGTTTTGCAGGGATGTATTAATCCAACTCATGCATATCGGTTCCAAGGGTTAATAATTTGAAATAAACTTCAATTTCATTGAGTCGACAGTCCATAAGTCTGTCAATCTTCTCCTTTATTCAAGAAAAACCTTTTCTCTTTTAACCCTCAACCACCACGAATACAAAATCCGCAATGGGTTTAAATACACAATAATTATAGTTATCAGATCCACAATATTTGGATCGAACCCCTTATTCCACTCTAGTATATTAACCTAAGAATCAAAACAAACTCTAACTCTGTTACAAAGGAGGATTCACAATCCTTGACCATTATTTACTTTGACTTCTAATTTCAATTAAAAACAAAAAAATAATTAAGAGAACCAACTCTCTTTGGTAAAACTTGAATTTGACTTCCAAAACCAAATGATGTCTTCTTTCTTTGAGCTCATGCTCCTGCATCAAGTTATGTGCTCAACAATGGTCTTCTTCAAACTCCCGAATGAGGTAGGATTCTAGACTTGTCTTATTATCATTTTGTTTATATAGCATACTTGAGATTAGAGTTTATTTATGGGTGTCATTCCATCTATTGTGGTTTTCCCCTAGCCATAGAGATATTTTCCTCATAACACTCTCTCAACACCAAATTTTCTTCAAACAATATAAATTTTCTTTTAGAGCCTCAAAATTCACGTACTTGGGTCATATTGTTGGAAAGGTGGGTGTAATGGTGGATCCTAAAAAGATTTAAGATATGAAAGACTAGCCTCGCCCTAAGACTCTCAAAATCTTGCGTGGTTTTCTAGGTTTAACAGGCTATTATCACAAGTTTGTTAAGAATTATGGAAAGATTGTGACATCTCTAACTGCTCTCCTTAAAAAGAACTATTTCACTTCGTTTCTAGCAACATATCATTACTTTCAAGCCTTGAAGGTGGCTATGTGAACCAATCCTATCTTGGCCCTTCATAACTTCAAAAATACCTTTTTCCTGGAATGTGATTCTTTCAAGAGAGGAATTGGAGCAGTCTTTATGCAAGATGGTTGACCTTTGGCCTTTACCAGAAAACAACCCTCAGAGCGACATTTGGGCCAATCAATCTATGAAAAGGAAATGATGGCTATTTTGCATGTAGTGGAACTCTAGTGCCCTTATCTATTGGGGTAACACTTCCAAATTAAGATAGATCATCAAATCCTCAAGTATTTTCTGGAGCAACTTCCTTCATCCCCAGAGAAACAAAAATGGGTGACTAAGATATTTGGATATGATTATGCGATCATTTACAAGAAAGGAAAAGACAATGTGGTTTCTGACGCTCTTTCAAGAAAATATGAAAATGAAGGGTCCCTTTTCTCCCTTTCCTTCATTGTACCATATTGGGTGTAGGATGTTCACCAGGAATGGATGTAAGATCCCAAAATTTTGTATCTGATCCAACAATTGCAAGCCAATTCTCCATTTTCCCCAAGGTACTCTTTGAACAATGATGAGATTCTCTACAAAGGTCATATGTATTTAATTAAATAGTCAAAACTTAAATCCATGGTGCTTTCTGAGATTCATTCTACACCCACAATTGGGCACTCAGGGATTACCAAAATCTATGACGGGGTCAAATGTTGTTTTTTTTGGGATAGTATGAAACAATATGTTCGCACTTTTGTGGTGGAATGTGATGTTTGTTAACGCAACAAGAGAGAAACAGTCAAAGCCCCTGGAACACTACAACTGCTTCCGATTCCACCCGCTATTTGGAGGCATATCTCTATGGATTGCATTGTTGGATTACCTAAATTGGGAAATAATTTAGTCATCATGGTGATAGTTGATTGTATTTACAAGTATGCTCATTTTTGTGCTCTTAAACACCCATTTACTACCTCCATCGTGTAATGAACCATTTGTTTACAAATATCATAAAATAATAGAAGTACACACCGTGTACAGAATGTGAGCATGGAAAACAACTCCAAGATAGATAAGTTACACAATAAATCCTTAAAGAATAGGGGAACCCCCTCCAAATAACCAAATACCTTCATACATAACAATTCACATCTCCCAATAATGAATACATGACCTCTATATATTCTTATTCACACTTGCACATGAGGCCCCTTTACCATTAGACCAACCTTCTTACATATATATTTACACATTACATGTACATTTATGCCCATATATGCCCCCCCCTGGGGTCATATCATATACAATTATCCCCATATATTCTCCCCTTGGGTCATAACATAGTACCCTCCAAAAATCTTTGCAATTAAATGCTTCACGTATGATGATACCAGGTAATATGATTTTCTTATGTTCCTTCTTTCTTCATTTCATTGTTGATGATCTATCCATCCAAAATAAACTCTTTTAAGTATTAATCCTTGGTGTCTAGTTGTTACATAATTTTCTTTCATTTGATTCCATGTATTTTTGTTGTATCTTCTCCAATTTGTAGTGATTGTTGGTCTATGATATCTTGTGGAATAATGGTCTTGTGATTCCATATTCCATTAATATTGATGAGTATTCCATCTTCTTCTTTGATAATGTTGATATCGATCTTCTTTTCTTCCTTGAAATATTTATTGATAAGGAGGGTGTCGATATGGCTTGACATTTGATGGTTTTTCTTCATTTTTCACACCCATTTAATATATCTTCTTTTTAGAGACAATGGAATCCTTGATCATATTTTCTTAGTCTTTGATTACTCTATCCTTGGATATAATACCATCATATTTGGCATGTACATCCTCTATACGGAGTTAAACTTCTTCAAGTATATTCTATTGACCTTCTTGAATATTGTCTTCTTTCTCCTTTTGAAGTTGCAATGTCACTCCATCTATCAAATTTTGACGTCCTTCTTTAATTCTAGATTGCATTTCTGATTTTACCTCATTAGTGTTTAGGGATTCTTCAACCTTCTTGCAAAATTTCACTTCAATTCTTTTGGCATATTATTCATCCAAGATCCTTCTTTCTTCTTGATTTTGACAATTCTTCTTTTCTTCTTTCATTTTCTTGACCTCATCCAATAGTTTTTTATTATGGTTTCGTAATCTACATATATTTTCATCTTTCTTTTTCAAATATTCCATTGACTCATTCTTTTCCCACTTTGATTTACTATTATTTTATTTCTTTAAGTTCTGAACCTCCTTAATGAGTCATTCATTAAGGGATTGCATCTTGGCAAACTCATCAGTTTTCTTCTTGATCTCTTCCTTTTCTTCTTTCAACTCATCTTGAATTCTATACATTTCCTCCATATTTATATCCTTAATCCATTTATTTTAGAAGATTTCTTCAAATATTTCCCATGTGAAGTGCCATCTAGTATCTTGATCAATACTCATCCACCACTTCCAAGATTCATCGAATAAATAATTTATTTCCTTTGAAGGATTCATATTATATTCTTTTACCAACCTCAACCATTCCGTAGGATTTATTTCATCTTTATATTCATCTCCTGTAAATTTAGGTATTTCCATTAATTCTTAATCAAGGTCTAACCCCAAACTTTAACTTACAACCTCAATATGTTAAGGATAATGATCTCAAATAGTTATAATCCTTATTCCCATATAATATTTTAGTTTTTTTCTTTTCAATGGATTTTGAATAAGCTCAATCGGACATTTCAATCAAAATTTATGCTAGTTTTACGTGAACATACCTTTGAAACCCTGATTTGGAGTTTGTCCTCCTATCCGACCTTCCTTTTGATGCAAATCTTCAATTTCGGCCCTTATGAGTCTAAAATTGGGAGTTGCATTAATCTGAAATGTATTATTTTCAATTCCATAGGTCTTATCAAAATTGGATGTTCCAAGTGGAAGTTATGGTAACTTCCCCACACCTTGTGGATTTTTTTCCATTTTAGGAGGGTGTACTTGTACAACATTCCACCCACACAATATTTGATACCCAATTCTAAAAATTGTACCAAAATTACTACATACTGTACTCGTTCCAATGAAATTGGTATCACTAAATTTGGATCTTCTATGAATAAGTTATTACTTTTTTACCCGTAACACTTGTTTGAGACTGGTTAATAGGACTAGTCAGATACCCTATCTTCCACATAGTGTATATCCAAACGTAAAATGAACCAGATGATGAAATTAGTACAACTAATACTATGATATGTCTTCTCAATTTGCTCCAGGTTTTGTCTTCTAAAAATTCTCCAAGAAAAAGTTACAGTGAAAATTACAAAATGACTATCTTGAGGAAGCAAAACCGTAGGATCGGTGCTCTGATACCAAATGTAATGAACCAGTTTCTTACAAATATCATAAAATATTAGAAGTACACACCATGTACAAAATGTGAGTGTGGAGAAAAACTCCAATATAGATAAGTTACACAATAATTGCTTAAATAAAAGGGGAACCCCCTCCAAATAAACAAATCCCTTCATACATCACAATTCACATCTCCCAATAATGAATACATGACCTCTATATATACCCATTCACACTTGCACATGAGGCCCCTTTACCATTAGGCCAACCTTATTACATATATATTTACACATTACATGTACATTTAGGCCCATGTATTCCACCCCTTGGGGTCATATCATATACAATTAGCCCCATATATTCTCCCCTTGGGTCATAACACATTATGTCTAAACTTCTCATGGATCATGTCTTAAAGCTTCATGGCATGCCTCATTCTATTGTTTCTGACAAATATCCCACTTTCACCAACAATGTTTGGAAATAACTATTCACGCTACAGGGAACCCAATTGAATATCATCACTGCCTATCATCCTCATACTGATGGTCAAACTAAAGTTGTCAACAAGTGTTTAGAAACATATTTGAGGTGTTTTGAATATGAAAGGAAAAATCAATGGGATCAATGGTTACCCCTAACTGAATGGTGGTACAACACTTCTTACCATACAACTACTCACATGAATCCTTTTGAAGCAGTATATGGACGAAAGACACCTTCAGTTCTCTCATACATGCCTGGTGTCTCGAAGGTCTAGGGGGTTGACCAAACTCTTACAGTTCGAGAAGCTACTCTTTGTACCCTCAAAGAAAATTTGGTCATGGCTCAGAATCACATGAAGAAACAAGCATATTAAAGTCACTTAGAACGTAAATTTACTAAATGGGACCAAGTGTTTCTTCGACTCCAGCCTTATAAGTAGACTTCACTCAAGGATGACCATTGTCAAGAAAATGGCACCCAAATTTTATGGTCCTTATACAATTCTCAAGAACGTGGGATAGGTGTTCTATCAGTTAGCTTTTCCCAGACATTCTAAGCTCCATTATGTTTTTCATGTCTCATGCTTAAAGAAGGTGATTGGAAAACTAAAACTAGTCTTCGCAAGTTGGATGAATAAGGATCCATCTAGTTGCAGCCACAAGTAGTATTGGACCAACATGAGTGTCATCTCTGTCAACACACCATCAAGGAAGTGTTACTACAGTGTAAATATACAACTCCAGCAGATGCCACATGGAAGCCAACTACCATTTTGGAACAATTTCCTCATCTCAAGCCTTGAGGACAAGGTTGTTTTTAATGGGGAGGGCATGTTAAGGACCTAACCTCCCTAATCCCTCACGTAGGTCGAATAATATATTTTCGATCTAATAAAGGCCAATATTAATAAGGCCTAGTAATAAGGAAGAATAATTCAAATGTAAGAATACCTAATAGAATCTTCTGCTTCTAAAAGATGTTCCTCTAGGTTGTTCTTTTTGTAGATAGATTTAGTATAAACAAGAGTCGAGAGCATGAGAAGTTTTTGTCTTGAGAATGATTATAATAGAGCGCTACTCTACTAGAGCTTTCCCCCTCAAAGAGGCAAGTGAACATTGTTTTCTATCAACAAAGGTATTATTGTAGTGTTATGGCTTCATCTATTATGTTTTTCCACCATTATTCTATGCACTATTTATGTTTTTATGCTATTATAATAGATCCCGTACCTTATAGCCAGTTACTTGGCTACAAGATGTAGCAGATAAGTATTTGCATACCTTGTATAATTGGAATGACATGTTTGATTGAATTCTTGTAATTGTATATTAGATGTGAATGCTTGTTTGTTAAATAGATTGGTGTTGAATGCAAGTTGTTGTGCTATGTAAATGTGTAATCATGCATGTTTACACAATAGCTATATTTTATGGTTTTTACGTTGGGATATGTAAGCCAAAATATTAGGGTGAAAATGTCCTTGCTCATTTTGGAGAAAAGGTAAGAGCTAATTGAAGGGGAGGATAAATCTTATCCCTTCATTATAAGAGACATCATCACCAGGAACGAATGAGTGTCAGGAATTATGAAAATTATGACAACATTGAACCCCTGGGAGGTAATGTAAACTGTTATTCTGTCAGAAGAATCCCTCCAACAAAATCCAAACAGTTGATCGGTGTAGAGGAGAGATCAAATCTCTTTCGTAGATCCCTATAAAATATGCTTAATTGGGGAATAAGGAGTGGTTTTGTTATGATGATGAGGAATGTCAATGTGGAAGTTAGTGTGTCTCCTGGATGATATGTGACAACCAGTGGGGCAGAGTAGTGATATATGTCACAACGTAATTGGTCAACAAAGGATACAGGAAAGGAAATAAGAGTCATTGGATCTGTGTGGAATGTAGATATGACCATTGATTGGATGATGCATCCTTCACAGTTGTCCATGGCTAGGGCAAGATAGAACTATGAATAAACTAGATATGTCGATCCATTGGATCATGAAGGTAGAATAATCTACCACCGCTCTATCTAGCTGCCAATATATCGAGGAGAAATCCATTGAAAATGGTCGTTCAGAGTTAATAGTTCACTCTGGATATTTTGGAGTACCACTCCAAAGGGTTCGGAGTACTATTCCAAAGAGTTCTGAGTTTGTACTGTAGATCTGGAAGTAGGAAAGTTTAACCTTAGTAGTTGATCATTAAGGGATCCCACTTAGCAGATCAAGGTAGAAGAGCGAGATGGTGTTGACCAGGAGTGCCAAAATGATGACACGTGTTGATAGTTGATTGGTCAATGGGATGACTGTGGGTCTATTTGGATGGGAGAGCATATATACCATTGATAAAATATTAACCGTTGGTCATGGGAATCGTGAAAACATCTATAGTATCCATTGCAGTGAACCCTTTGGAGTAGTTTGGTTCACCATAATGAAAACAATCCAGTAGAGAACACTAAAAGGAGATATGGACCATTGATTTTTCGTGAACAAAGGAAATCCAAAAGGATATTTAGACTGTTGAACCATCGTGGTCATAGGAAATATGAAATGAGATCTATACCATTGATCTCCTACCAAAAGTCTTAAGAGGGTGACATGGATGGTGCCATGTTTCAGGAAAGGGTTGTGCCATGTGTGATGATGACTTGGCACCTATAGGTAAGAATATGTGGGAAGAAGAATGACATGTGCTAGGTGGTGATGCTGCCATGTGTCTAGTAAAGATTGTGCCACGTGTCAAGGTGACTTAGGATTCTTAAGATAGAAATCCATGATGAGTTTTGTATGCCAAGATTCACCCTAGGTGGCAAGCAGTGGCAGGGCCACATGTCAGGTGGTGAACCCTTTAGGAGTTGACCTTTTTGGAGATGAATCTAAGGGGTTCTGAGTACAACCTCGACAGGTTCAGAGTACAACTCCGAAGAGCTAGAAGTATGACTCTGAAGACATAATCCAGATTCTTGATCAGTGAGTGGAGGGGCATGATGAGAGTTTTCGATATGTCATGGGTCCCATCTAAGCTATGAGAGGATGTGATGATGTCAGGATGATGAGAGGTTCCATTGTGCCCATATATGATCATGTGGTAACCCATAATTTGTAGACCCTATTGGCATTAGAGCTTTGGGAATTGAGGCTAGATCCTATCCCACCATCAGATCATTCCATTGATGAATGATAACTATTGGATCAAAGTCTCATGTGTAAGAACCTTTGAATCAAGGATTGAATGTTGATCATTGATCAACAAAGGATCAATGATCCATGTTGATAGCACACACTTAAAGTGATCAAGATTTAGCATAAAGGTAACCCTCTGCGAATGGTAATTTAAATACCACCAGAGCACACGTGGTAGTGATTAAAGGCACAATGCAACCACTAGGTGATTTGGAAACCACACTCAACACCCACACTACACTAAAGGGGAATACTACTTGACGAAGGTGGTAATCTATCAGTGATAATACCAACCGTTCATTGGAGTGTGCAAAAAGACACTTGTGTATGTACTCTGATGGAGTAACTTTGACCATATAGAATATATTTGAATATATAGGAGAAATTAATCTAGCATGCCAATCCACTGTTTACCAAGGAGATAGATGACAACTGTCAGATTATGTTCCATGTTTGTGCTACATTAGTTCCACATCAAGTGACGCATGAACCAGGGTGCCACATGGCACTGAGGTGGATTTTAATTTTGAGGGTAGAAGGCCTAAAAACTCTGGAGGGATATAACTCTTAACCTAGATCTTAGTTTTGAGAAAACTTATATTCACTGGAAATATATTGATGAGTAGAAGCCAATGGTGACCTCGAAAAAAGGTATTGAGATGATTAAGAAAACGTGAAATTTTAATACCCCATCCCTTAAAAGGGTACTTAGGGGGTCGGGTATGTTACAAAATGGTATCAGATAAAGGTTAAAACACTGGGCTTGGATGGGCCATAGATCAGTCATAGGAATGGTATATTAAGATTAAGATGAGCTTGTTGAAAGGTGTTTCTACCTTTAAAGTATTTTCTATTATCTGCATTAACTCCTTGAGGAGAATGAATGTAGACTAAAACATTTCTATTATTTTAAATAGAAACCTTAACATAATGACTATAGTATAAGAATTTAATTGTTGACCTGGTGGAGATATGGCTATTCCTACAGAAGTGGGAATGTGTCAATAAAAATTTAGTGTAATACCTAAATGTGAATGATTGAAAATGGTTGAACCCTATAATAAAGTTGCATGAGACCCGATAATGGATGAACTGAGCTGATTTTATCAAGTGTAAATGTTGTCTATTCATTGAATAGACAGAGCCCCTTACATATGTGGTGATTGTGTATGTAAGGACTAATATCCTTATGGAAAATGTCCTTTTGGTTAAAGGAACTTAGTATGGATTGATACAATCCTTAGAAATATTAATTACTGCTTAAACAAAAGACTAAAATATGTATATGAAATTCCTCCAGAGGACTGACAAAAAATTTGCAAGGTGAGTTTACTTGACCTGTAGTAAATAAAACTCGTTGGAATAATCTAGTTAAGCAAAGAAAAATGAGTTGTTTGAACTGATGATAGTCCTCATAAAAGAGTTAAAATGACATGAAGATATGAGCCAATTTATGAGCTCATTTCTATACAAAAATGTGTACATGCCTATGAACATGAGTACTTGTTTATGCATGGAAATGCAAGATGTGGATATGTTGTAATGCATATGGAAATGAGTGAGTATGTATAAAAAATGCATATAGAATTGTAATAATTTGTGGTTGGTTGTAGACTATAGCCTTATAATTGGGCATTGTGATTGATAATCACTCGATGTTAGCAGGAAAAACAACAACATGAATGAAAAATTGATGGTGTGACTGCTTATTTCCTTATGAAGATAAGACCGTAATTACTAATGAAAGGATGGCATAAAGTATGATAAAGGAAATGTTGGGGCATTTCGAGATGACCAATAGATTAGGTTGACATCCAGGGGTGGATGGAAGCCATATAAACATGGCTTGGTGATCTCAAGTGGTAGTGAGAGAAAGTCTAAAAATGAACTTTTTTGGTAAAGGTCTGTTGACCAAGAACGGTTTGAGGCAATAGGAGAAACTAAAATTGTTATATTACTGCCCTAGGTAATGTTGTAATTTCCCATTTAAATTTATGACTTGAGAAATAATTTTATAGAAATTGTGCAAGAGTAATTTCTTGTTTGTTGTTGCCATGAGAGAAAGAAAAATAAGTATGGTTATGTCTGTGAGACTAGTCCTTAGGATGACTGTAAATTCTCATCAGAAAAGGATGATGTAAAATCAAAATATTGAATAGGGAGATATGGAATTGTACAAGTCACACACACACACACACACACACACACACACACATGCTTAACGGTACAGTATGAATTCTTGATCAAGTGGCTTATGAGGCAAGGAGTGTGCTTGCCTATATTGGATAACTCTATAGAGGCATAGATAACTTTGTTTTAAGAAGTCTGATTATATTGTTTGAATGATCAATTGAGGAGGATGTGTTTCATTTCCTCAGAAAAAATTTAGTGTAATTTGTTGAAAGAATACAGAGTAGGGATGCTCTATTGTCATGATTAGAAGGAAATATGAGTGTGCCTTTGAAAATTCTATGTAAATGATTATGAAAAATCATGAGTGAAGTGATTCAAGCAAATATGCAAATGGAACTATGAAGTGTGCCAGGGGAGGACACACACAACATGTTGATGCATGTGGCTAAGTGCATAGTGTATGAAAGAACAATAGAATGGTGTACATGTTTGAATGTGTATTCAGAATGAATCATAATAATGCATGTTTATATTCCCAATGGAATATTAGGTGAATCTATGAAATGATGAAGTTGAATTGGACTCAAGAGTGAGGTTGTTTAAGATGGTATTGGGTATGAAACAAGAGGGTTGCTTGTTGAAGACGTTTCCCTATGGTGGAATTGTGTAAAGAAATTTGTCATGAGAACATAGCTATAACCTTAATGACCATTGAGAATTTGGCAGTGGGATGCAAGGCATGTTTATATAAAAATGTTGGATTACATTCTAAAATATAATGCATGCATAAGAAACATGCAAATAAGTTAACCAATCTTATTAGTAAATGTGCAGAATGCATTGGTTCACGATTAAATTGTGAAATAAAATCTTGTTGTTGGGGAATGTTTATTTACCAGAGAAAGTCAAGATGAAACTTGGCTAAAACTTCTCAAGGAATAGAGTGAGAAAATCCCAAAAGGGATAGATTGCAGAAGAAAATAAGGAGAAATGGAGGAATACTTTTCTCATTCTAAAAACCCTAATATGCCTAACAGAGTTGTAAACTTGAACAACTATGAAAGAAAAGTATAAAAAACCATGAATATGTTTGAAAGAATGACCTTGGTCAAAGGACATGTTATGCAAAGGTAGTGAATCTTTGGAAATAGTTCATTAGAACTAAAAATATCTAAGTGGGTAAAGGAATTAGAAAAAGGAAGAGTCCCTTAACTCTCTCTGTAATATCCCTCGGTTGAACCCAAAGGTAAATGTAATACAAGTGTACTTACGTTTTGAAATCATTTTGTAATGCACCTTTCATGGTATAGTGCACGCATGTACTGCGCAGTAAAATGATGTAGAATGCACATTCCCGAATACCGTGCGTAGTAACTAAAGTGTGTGCAACCTTGAGGTCAACAGATACCATGCGGAGTAACTAAAGTGCACACAATATTGAGGTCAGCTAACCTTTGTGTATGTGATATGTGCTATGGGTTGGTGAGCCAGTTATTATAAGCAGGGATGCTTATGTTTTGGAATTAGGCCAGAGCACCTAGATGTTAAAGGCCAGTGCGCCTATTTTGTAGATGTCTCATGATTGATATAAAATACATAACTATGCATAGACCGACCACGATAAAAGAGATGGGGGACTAGACTCCACCAGTTAGGGAGAGTGAGGGCCAAAATTTAAGGAAAGGGCTAAGCTAGAGAGCTTAAGCCAAAAAGGAATATTATGTTAATATTTCTTTAAAACATAAAGTATGGATAATTAGTTTATCCTAAGTTCTAAAGTTGGGGCAGCCGAGGGACTATTGAGAAGAGAAGGGGCATACTTCCTTGGGTGGGATAGGCATGTGGGGAATGAGAGTTGTAGGTTGTTAGTTGAGTGAGTACCTAAGACAAAGTCTTTTATGTTGTTTATGAGCCTTTATCCTAGTTAGGGATCCCTTTACCCGGGTGGAGTTTAGTCCCAGCTCGGGGGTGACTCACTATTGAGAGTGATGAATAGTGTAGTCTAAGGTTGGGAGGTTCGTGGACGGTCTGCACACAGTTGGTGACATTCTTACCAAGATAAGTACCAATTGTGTGATGAATTTACATGCTGCATTGTTATTTATGTGCTTACTCTATGGGTTTAGCATATGTGTGATTATAATTGCCTGTATGTTTATGGGTATTTCTTGTATATGCTGCATGTCTGTCTTTACTGCTATTTCAGTATGGAATCGTATATTTATAGAATGTAATTGTCTGTTATGTTTTATATGTAAATCTTCCACAAGAGTGTTGTATGTATATGTTTAATTGCATCCAGTTCGATATGTATATATGCCTGTGTGTATATGTATGTATTTAAAGAGAAAATTTATGTGGCATAGTTCAGTTGGTTGTTGGGTATGTCACAACATGTTCTGCAGTGAGAGAACAATAAGAGTTCTCTAGCATGGTGTGGCCCAGCATGGATGGTCGGGGACATTACACTCTCTTTTTTCTTACTGTGATTCTCTGGGATGAGGAATTGATATGTTGATGCATATAGATGTTTTTTCTTGAGAATGTTGATATATTCATGATGATAGAGACAACTGAAATATTTTATTTTAGGTTTTCACTTAGGAAACATTGAGGTTAATGTGACAAGTGCATACAGATATGGTCAGACATATCTGATAAATGTTTTCTAATTTAAATTCTATGGTACATGTATTTTTGTTTAACATGACAACTATATTAATTATGAATTTGATGATGTATGTCATTGGTTGGGTAAGAAAACTGCCAATGACATTGTTGAACACACCACCCACACTAAGAGGGGGGGGGGGGTGAATTAATGTGTGGACTTTTCTAACTTTTATTCTTGCAATTTAGTAGTTAAAACATAATTGTACAAATTAAGAACAATTAAATCATAATCAAAATGGACAAAAGATACCAGATGTTTTTATAAGCTTTTGTATAATTTATATGTGAATATAGTAATATGAATTTTCCCAGCACCAACAATTTTGTATCAACACCAAATTAAGTAAGGAGCACCAACTCCTAGAAGAGCACCAACTCTCAAGAGAGCACCAACTCTCAAGCAAGACCCAACTGTCCACAAGACCCAACTTGTTGATAGAACACAGTCTATCCAACTAGAGTTCATATAGTAGTTCAATCGAATCTAGTAGCAGTGATCCATTATTTTATCAACTCCTTTTGATGATCAGAGGTATACCATAAAAACTAATCATTACACTTCATCTTCTCTCTGAAATTCGAGCCTTCTTCTTCACTTCTTCTTCCTTTTGATATTCACACCTTCTTCACTACTTCTTCCTTCTGATAGTCATGCCTTCTTCACTTCTTCTTCCTTCTGATATTTGCACAGACCTCAGATTCGGATCACTTTAATTTTTCTCTGTAGGCCACTCTTTCTTAGTGAGCCTATCTTTTCCACAATCCCATCTTCTTCCCAAAGCACACTCTTCACTTCATATTCCCTCTGATATAATCATGGACCTCAAGTGCAGATCCACCTCTTTTATCTACAAGGATTTCCCTCAAGTGAACCAATCATGGTTGTATTTATACTTGTTTATACTCAAAACTTGTTTAAGTTATAAGGATGACTTGTGCAACAAGTTATAACTAACTTGTTCATTTACAACAAGTTTTGGGACCACCAGAGATCATCATTTCGGGTCTTCAACTTTACACCTAGCATCCCCTTTACTTTCATAAATTAATCACAGGTATGGATCTATTTCCTTCATCTGTATGATTACATAAATTAGCGCTTCCTTCAAACCATGTTTATATGATCATTGGTGTAGAACCATAGGCTTATCAATTTAAGCAATGCATTAAATTCTACCTTTTAAATCTCTTTACCATATGACCAATGGCATTATTCAGACGTTAGGTGAGACGAGCGCTTGAGCGCTTATCAATTCAATGGTCATGATTCAATTGTATGTTGAGATGGACGATTGTCGTTATTTCAAGACTTTGACCTTCACAACTTTCAGCCTTTATAGTCTTTCAAATCTTTGAAGAAAATTTTGCCGAACAGATCAAACAGTTCTCATTTATATCACGGAATCAGATCAATGGTCATATTATATCCTTACATTTCTATATGATCAATGGTTGAGTGCACACCCAATGTATTCTTTAGATCGGACGACCCATGTCCACTTCGGGACTTCGACATTTAGGACTTCGAAGGTTTTGAATAAACGTTGCTCCATTTTCCTCCAGAGTGATCACATGTTGAATAAGTCATAAGTGGTGGAGACCGCTTGCTGTCAGTTAATACTTCCACTTACACTATCCTTCCACTGTAGTAAATCGACGATCGAGAATGCTCCAGAAGTGATCTTCATATCAGACGTCTCATGTCCACTTCGAGACTTCATCATTCGAGACTTCAGGACTTCGGGACTTTGGGAAAGTGTTGGTGGTAATACTCCCGAAGTAAAACTCCTGCAGTGACATAACTTGCTTACGTCACTTGATGATGTGTCACAAGCTGAGTAGCTGCCACGTGTTTTCCTAGATTCCTTTCAGATAGTTTCTTGCTGGTGAAGGCCAAAGGTCGACCCTCTTGCATAAGGACAGCACTAATTCCTTTTCCTGAGGCATCACATTCCAACACAAAGGTCTTTGTGAAATCAGGAAGGGCTGGAATTGGAGTGGTGCACATGGACATCTTCAAGGTTTGGAAAGCTTGAGCAGTGGCTGGAGTCCAAGTGAAAGAGTTGTTTTTTAGGAGTATAGTGAGAGGTGTTGCAATCTTTCCATAATTCTTAACAAACTTGCGATAATACCCTGTTAAGACAAAAAATCTATGCAATCTTTTGAGAGTCTTTGGGTGTGGCCAGTCTTTCATAGCTTCAATATTTTTCGGATCCACCCTGATGCCATCCTTGCCAACCAAATGACCCAAGTATTCTACTTCTAAGGCACCAAAATCACATTTAGACTGTTTCAGGAAAAGTTTGTGCTGAGAGAGTAGATGGAGAACTCTATCCACATGTGTAAGATGGTCTTTCCAGGTTTTCTA
Organism: Picea engelmannii; assembly: GCA_009831015.1. Taxonomy (NCBI): domain Eukaryota; kingdom Viridiplantae; phylum Streptophyta; class Pinopsida; order Pinales; family Pinaceae; genus Picea; species Picea engelmannii. Next base: position 470,219 of record ML792164.1, on the reverse strand, counting down.
TATATGAGGATATCATTAAAGAAAACTAAGACAAAATGATGGAGAAAAGGATGGAAGACATGATTCATGAGGGTTTGGAAGGTGGAAGGGGCATTACACAAGCCAAAGGGCATGACCAAAAACTCATAGTGGCCCTCATGAGTTCGAAAGGCTGTCTTGGGAATGTCTGCCTCTTTCATACATATCAGGTGATAGCTCGAGTGAAGATCAAGTTTAGTAAAGAATTGGGCACCACTCAATTCATCCAGGAGGTCATCAATGACAGGAATGGGAAATTTGTCTTTAATGGTTAGTTTTTTGAGGGCATGGAAGTCAGGACACATTCTCCAAGAACCTTCTTTCTTTAGGACCATGACTACAGGAGAAGAGTAAGTGGTCATACTAGGGTGGATAATGCCTGCAGTAAGGAGTTCTTGGACCATTTTCTCAATTTCATTTTTTTGTGAAAAAGGGTGGCGATACAAATGGATATTGTGAGGAAGGGTTACAGGTACAAGGGGAATGGAATGATCATAAATACCGTGGGAAGGAGGGAGTCCTTGGGGAGTGGAAAATACCATTTTATGTTTAGAAAGGAGGGCTTCGAGGTCTTACGGCACCGGAGATGTCTCTATTGCTTGTATGGAATGGAGTTGGGCAATGACACCAGAATGACCTTTTTTGAGCATCTTTTCCATGTGATGGGAACTAATAACCTCAGGTGAACCAATAGTGATGCCTTGGAATTTATATTGGTGGCCTTCCTGGTCAAATGGCATGGTTAATTCCTTAAAATCCATGAGAATGGGACGCAAAGTCCTTAGCCAGTGTGCACCCAACACAATGTCACAACCGCCCATGTCGATAACAAACATATGGGATTTTAGGTGGTAGTCACTGATTTGGAGATGCACATTTTCACAGTGCCCTCCACATTTCATGGAACCGCCATTGGCAATCATGATTTGGAAATTGTTGATGGCATGGATGTAGAAATGAGTTTCTTGGGCAATGCGGCGATGAATAAAATTATGGGTGCTTCCACTATCAACCAGAATGACGACCTTTCAATGCTTGATGTAACTGATTAACTTGAGGGTTTGGGGGGCAGAGAAGCCAGTAAGAGAATTGAGGGAAATGATCGATTCCACTTTGGGAGGGTCTGAGGGAGGGGTTATGTCAGTGATTTTAGGTAACTTAGGCATAAAGGGAGTTTCAACATCCTCTTTCGAAATATCCTCAGATATGGCCATAAAAATATTTTGTTCCTTACACTTGTGGCCCAGGAAATATTTGTCATCACAATTATAACGAAGGCCTTTGAGTTGGCATTCAACCATTTCACCCCTGGTTAATTTTTGGATCTTTAATGGGGCTGAGAGAGTAGTGGGATTTACGGGTTTAGGGCGAGGGATAAAGGAGGGTTTACGACTTTGAGAGGGTACAACCTATTGTGCTTCTTTAGCTTTTTTTGTAGCCTCTACCCAACTCGAAGGTCGAGCCATGAGGACATGGGCCCGAATCTCATCCTTGAGGTCACTGATAAAACAATCTCAAAAGAAAGCATCAGTCATGCCCTCTGTTCAAAAATCCAGGTGCTCAAAGGTAGCTATGAAGTCTTCTTCTGTGCCTGATTGTTTCAACTTTGTCAAATGGCCCAAATGGTTGGTGTCAATGTCAAAGCATTCATAAAGCTCAGTCACAAATTGGGTCCAAGCAATATACCCTTGACAGGAAGTGTTTCTTGATTGCCACCATTGCCAACGTTCTTGATATAGATGGAGAACACCATACCGGAGTTTGGCCAAGTCATCTATAATGTCGTATAAAGAGAAATAATGTTCCATTTGGGTGACCCAACTAGTGGGGTCTGAGCCATCAAATTTGGTCACATCCACCCACGGAAGGCGTAGGTCACGTTGAAAGTGATGGTGCTAAAAGGTATGGGAATGGGAGGAATGTTCACCTTCATTCTTCGGGGGGGTGTCAGAGAAAGGGTCATCTAAAGGGATCTTCAATTTGGTGTAGAGTGATGCAAAGACAGATTCAAGTTGGGTTGTCAGTTCTTGTTTGACTTCCTCCATTGAGGACTGCATGTATGTATTTATGGTTGTATTGATGGATGTATCGATGGAGGCAATAATAGAACTGAGTTGTTTTACTTCTTTTTAGGTCTCAAGGAAACCAGATTGCAAGGTGTTGAAGCGAGCTTCCAGGTCTTAGCTACGGGTGTGGGCCATAAGGATGGGTGAATTGAAAAGGGGCGGGCAGGGTAAAAAATTTTGCCGAAAAATGATATGGATGAATGTGATAAGGGCGAAGAGATGAATCCAATGGAATAGGTCTCAAATACTGGTGAATTTTTTTCATTTTTTTTTTACACTTGCGGAGTTATACTTCGGTCTGAAGAATACTGCAACGATGAAATCCCCAAATGCTTAACCAGAAAGAAATGTGTATTTAATTGGCAACCCAAAAACAGTTGTGTAGCAATAGATCTTGTCTGTTTTAATTTGTTTATGTTTTTTTCCCCCAGGGGTTAGGTATTCAAGGGTTCTATAGATAAGGGTTTTCCCTATGCTATAGCTCTTTGATATATGTGCAGGGTCCAACAATAGTACTCAGAACAATATCTCAGGGCACTAACTAAGGAGGATAGTCCGTACCCTTAGCCGTACTACCCAACTACCCAGGTACTAGAGAGTATCTTCCCGAGTCCTGTTCTCGGTGGAACTATAGAAGTCAGGTGACCGATCAGTTTATCTAAAGAGAGCTTTAGGAAATCTAGGCCGATCCATACACAGGTGATGTCTGATGCGCTACCACTCGAAGGGGTACCAACAAGGGTTTCAAGGGTGGCCAACATATGTGCGCTTAAGAACCACTTGTATTTCCTACATGTATGAATCCCTCAACCATGGGTTTATGTGCGTAATGATAGATCTCTTTGGCTTAAAGACGTTGGAATATGTCTCTACCCTGAAAAAAAAAATTCCCACAATTTCTACCAAGGAAAGTTCTTTGATACCACTTGTAACATACCAGATATAAAAAGTATGCAGAATAGAAATAAAATTTTAGAAATGGAAGAATAATAGTAATATAACTAGCATAATCTCCACAATAACACAGAAATGATATAAGAACAACAACAGAAATGACACTTTGATTCAAAAAGCAATGTTCACGGGCCTCTTCGAGGGGGAAACCTCCAGTCAAGCAACGCTCTGTTACAATAATCTCCCAGCTAGGGTTTTCATACCCTAGACCCTTATTTATACTAAATATCTCTATCAAGAGAAGCATCTAGATGAATATCCTTCTAGAAGCAGAAGCTTCTATTAAGTCTTCTTACATCCGCCTTATTGTATTTTATTGAAAGGAATTATTAATATTGACCTTTATTACATCCGAATATATTTCTCTACCTATGTGCGGGTTAGGACCCTAATAGTGTACACCCAAAGTATTCTTCATATCAGACGACCCATGTCCACTTCGGGACTTCAACATTCAGGACTTCAGAGGTTTTGAATAAATGTTGCTCCATTTTCCTCCAGAGTGATCACCTACTGAGTAAGTCATAAGTGGTGGAGACTGCTTGCTATTGGTTAATACTTCCACTTACACTATCCTTCCACTATAGTAAATCAATGATCGATAATGGTCCCGAAGTGATCTTCATATCGGACATTTAGTGTCCACTTTGAGACTTCATCATTCGGGACTTTGTGACTTCGGGGCTTTGGGCAAGTGCTGGTGGTAATACTCCCGCAGTGACATAACTTGCTTACGTCACTTGATGATGTGTCACAAGATGAGTAGCTGCCATGTGTCACTCAGATTCATTTTCATGTACCTGAAATACCGATTCAACTTGACACTTGTCATTATCTAATTTCTCCATGTGTCCTTGTTGACATGGATCTCCTCATGTCCTTGTAGACGTGGTCTGCTGATGTGGTTTTCTACATGTCCTTGTAGACGTGTTCTGCCACATGTCCTTGTAGATGTGTTCTGCCACATGTCCTTGTAGATGTGGTCTATTGACGTGGTTCTCCCTAATCTAACTATCGTCACATTTTCTCCAGATCCAATGGTCCTTATTCATTTCGGATTTTAGGCTTCGAATAATTCGACTTTCAAGTTGCCAATTCTTTCGAAGTGAGATTTCCTGAACAACAACCTCCTTGCAAATTTTGACCTGAACCAAATGTTGTTTGTCAATCATGTTCTTAGATCGATGGCTTGATCTATCTATGGTGATGCTCTTCTAGATTATCCTATCCTTTCACTTAGAATGATCCAACGGTTGTCAGGTATTCAGTTAATTAGATTCTCACCCCTTTTTTCCCCGCTTATCCTATCCTTCCACTTTAAAGTGATCCAATAGTTATGAAGACTCTCGAAGTAAATCCATGATCAAGGATGGTTGCAGAATTACAACTTTCGAGTGATTTAACTTGTCACCAAAACTCCACAATTTGAAGTTGTGTGCTATTGGTGAGTCAACCACAATCATCGATCTTAGAGTCTATAAGACCAGATGGTCCTAACTAATTGTGGGATTGGAAATAATGAGTCGTTTAATTCTCCTTTCGTTCTCTTTAATTCATCCATGCCGTTGATCTGGCTTGCAGATCCAACAGTCATGATCCTCCAATGGTCCTCAAGCCCATGGTCACTCATATGACCGACGTCCATAATATGAGACGATCAACACGGTCAATTTATTGATCGAACAACTGCTAAGGCTTCTCACCCTAATCTTACACTTTTCCTTCCGAGCTTTGATCTCTGCATACTGTTCGCTCCTCCTCTCGAGATTACACTTTCGATATTTGCATATTGTTTGACATTTTCTGCTAACTGATATACTGTTGACATCAATGACAATCTCATCTATGGTAAATCACAATGTTAGTTCATCATAACAACAAATCATCACATCAACTGTTGACATCAATGACAATATGTCCATCAGACATACAACCTCGGGTAAAGGAAAATTGCAATAAGGTTGTTGATAGAAAATAATGTTGAAGGGACTTAGGAGTCCCCATGAAGCACCATTGATGAGGTAATATCAAAGAAGGTATTTGAAGCCAGAACAAATATTAAAGTGTGCATGACTATGTGGCATAAGTTTTGAAATGGATTGGGTAGGAATCCCTTCTCAAATATTTTATTATTTTAATAAAATGAAAATGGTTGTGAATGGATATTGTATGCCATTGATACCCAAGAAGGGTAGGATTCAGGATGAGGAACCTGAATCACAGAGGGTAGAACCCCTATAATCCAAGGATTGTTACAATCCTTGCAAGAAATTCATGAGCATATGTGTCATGAATTCATATGCCAATCAAGAAGGATTGAAAATACTCTTAAGAAATACATTGATTTAATGCATTAATAAATGCATGTTTGCAATAGAGGGTAGATAATGGAATGCTCAATATGGAAGGAGGACCTCCCAATATTTTACCGAGTGGTAATAATGGTAGAAAGAGGAATTGGGTAGCCTTAGATGTTGGTACCTTGGTCATTACTAGAGGATAATTCTTGAATTTATTCATGTGAAACTTTCATTTTCATGTCATCTGATTTGAGGTTAAGATCATATCAAAGAAGGAAAGAAAATCCTACTGTAATAATGAATGTGCTTAAAGAATCCATGTGGTGAGAGGTTGTTTGTGCTCCAACACACCATGGAAGAGTACCTAATAGAAAAAATGGAAGTTATAAAATAAATGCAAGGTTGCATTGTGAGTGACTGTGACCATGAACATTGGCACATTAGTTAAGTTCATATGATGAAATGATTGCAGATAGAAGAGATTAGTATGCTGAAATAATACATGAGCAAGGAATGGTAAATTCCTTTATATCATTGAATAGATGAATGTGATGTAGCTATTAGACTACACAAATTAATAATTATTTGTGATGCCATTGTAAATTTGCAATGAGAATATGTATGCATGAGAAATTAACCATTTTTTTTGCTATGTAAAGATTGAATTGCAGGAAGAAGGGTCTTGAATATGGTAGTACTGTAAGGCCATGAGGAAGACCAATCTATTTTGATTGTAAAAGAGCCAAACTGTCACGATAAGGAAATCTCATGCTTGTGGAATCTGGTTCCAATATGGAACAAATCCGAAAATGAAATGAAATTGTGAATTTGAAAATTTGTGGGTAACATATATGGAAATAAATTTTGAATGAAAATTAATGAAAATATCTCACAAATTTTTATATGCATATGAACACAGGTGAGATGAAAATATATATCCAGGGAGGACAGATGGTGGCTGAAAAATAAGAAATCATGGAAGAGGGCCATTGTTGTGACAATAGAACTTTGTGATAAGTCATGGTCACCATAAAGAATGTTGTTTTGTGGTAACATGGGATGAAGGGATGCTTTCGAAAGAGAAATCCATAGGGATTCCTCGACAGATCAATCTTGGGGGACGCTTCATCTATAAGACTCACTGAATTCTATGAAACTCTTCTTGTGTGAGAAATCCTGGGTAGGAAAGATGAGTCACCCGAGGGACAATATAGCAGAGAAGGAGATGCAGACTAATTCTGGTGAACCAAAATGTTATGATGAGGCAATGTAGGTAGACACTAAAAATAAGTGGGAGCAAGGCATGAAAGAGGAAATGGATTCCATGGTAAATAACCAGACATGGGATTTGGTTTAGTTTCCTGCAGAAAAAAGAGAGTTACAAAATAAATGGGTTTACAAGTTGAAGGAAGAATATGGAGGCAAAAAGCGGTACAAGGCTAGACTTGTTGTAAAGGGGTTTGCACAAAATAAAGGTATAGATTTTGATGAAATATTTTATCTTGTTTTTAAAATGAATTCAATTATGACTATTTTAAGTCTTGTAGTAGTAGAATATTTACATCTTGAACAGTTAGATGTAAAAACAACTTTTCTCCATGGGGATTTGGAGGAAGAGATTTATATGCAACAACCATAGGGGTATGAGGTCAAAGGGAAGGAAAATTTGGTATGCAGGTTGAAGAAGATCTTGTATGGACTAAAGTAAGCTCCAAGGAAGTGGTTTTTGAAGTTTGACAGCTTTATGACACAACAAGGTTATAATAGATGTCATTCTAATCACCGTGTTTATTTTAAAAAGATAGAAAATGGAAGTTATATTATCTTTCTATTGTATGTAGATGTCATGCTTGTTGCAGGGTCTAATATGCAGGATATAAATGTGCTCAAGAAGAAATTAGCTAATTCATTTGCAATGAAGGATTTGGGTGCTGCAAAGAAAATCCTTGGTATGAGAATAACAAGAGACAAGAAAAATCACAAAATGACATTGTCTCAAGGTGAGTACATAGAGAAGGTGTTGGAGAGGTTTAGAATACATAATGCAAAACCAAATAGTACATATTTGGCCAACCATTTTAGATTAACTAAGGAAATGTGTCCCAAGACATAGGAGGAGATAGAATACATGTTCAGGGTCCCTTATTTATCAGTAGTTGGCATATTGATGTATGTGATGGTTTGCACAAGACCAGATATTGCACATGCAGTGGGAGTTATGAGTAGGTATATGAACAATCTAGGTAAAGAACATTGGGTGGGAGTAAAGTGGATTCTCAGGTATTTGAAAGGTACTTCTACTCATGCATTATGTTTTGGAGGTTCAGACATTGTTCTACAACGACATGTTGATTCAGATATGGCAATTGATAAAGATAGAAAAACGAGCACCACATGGTATGTTTTTACTATAGGTGGAACAACAGTAAGTTGGATTTCGATACTGCAAAATATTGTTGCACTTTCAACAACAAAAGTAGAGTATGTTTCTTCTACATGGCTAGTAAAGAAATGATTTGATTACAAAGTTTTATGGAGGAATTGGGAAAGAAGAAGGAGAATAGCAGGTTGTATTGTGACAGTGAGAGTGCCATTAATATTGCAAAGAACTCATCCTTTCATTTGAAGACTAAGCATATACATATCAAGTACCATTTCATACCATCCATCTTGGAATATGGACATTTTAAGTTGGAAAAGATACACACTAGCCAGAACCTGTAGACATGTTAACAAATGGAGTAACCAGGGAGAAACTGAGTTCCTGCTTAGTTTTAGTTGGTCTTCAAGCATAAAGGTGAAGATGAGAAACTGTCTAGGTTTAAGAAGTATCATACTCCAACAGATAAAAGAGTGGTCGATTTGTTGACATCAGTCTCCAAGTGGGAGATTGTTGGTTGTCGAGCTTGATTATCTTCCTGATTCAGAGGTCTTTATTTTCAACTGTGTTTATACCCCATGAATACTTTACACCCTGGAAGACTATACACCCCTCCACGCGAGGGAGTGCATGGTGGGATTTGCCCTCTTATGGGGTCCGTGGGAAAGCGGGGGTTTAGGGGATGATGCTTCCTGATGGGGGTTCAAGGGCGAAGCCCATAAAGGAAAAATTTCCTTGTAAATGTATATTGTAACTTCATAGTAAATCTGGACCATTCATTATAAGGTCGTAGATCTGACGATAGAAGTTATGTTAGGGTTTTTTTCCCTAGAAGGCAACCCTCTTGTATGAGGGAAATGTATTTCGGCTAGGTATCATTGTGAAAATTGTATTCTGAGAGAGGAGACTGTGAGAGATAGAAGAGGAAGTTACAGTGGGTGTGTTGTAGGTTGAATCCCTTCATTTGTTGGATAGTAATAAAGGAAGGACCTGGAAATTTATCTAGTGGACATAGCCCACACTGGGTGAACCACGTATATCTGTGTCTCTATTGTATTGTGTATATTATATGTCTTATTTCTGCATTTTTTTTTATTTTATTGCTCCACAATCCTATTTTTCTAACAATAACAAACCTTGAAGAACTATGGAATTGGTAATTCCATAAGCTAGGCATTAACTAGTCAAGGAATCAACATAGAGTAGGGGAGAAATTACTACAGTTGATTTGAAGGGGAGGATAAATATGATCCCTTCGTCAGGAGAGGCATCATTTCCAGGAGCCATCGAGTGTCCTAACTTATGCAAATTCTGAGGACATTAAACCCATGGGAGGTAACGTAAACTATTTATTTTTCAGAAGAATTCCTTCGACAAAATCATAATTATTGATCGATATAAAGGCGAGATCAAATATTGTTCGTAGATCCATGTAAAATATATTTAAGTGGGGAACAAGGTGATGTAGACCTATCGTCCCTCGAGCCGAGATCCACTCACAGGATCATTCTTTATCTCCCTCGAGCCGAATTGGCTCTTTAGATTCCCTACTAGAATAAAAAATTATCGATCCACAGGTCCTTTCAGAAGCTCCCCTGTGCAAATAGCAGTAGGCACGAGCTCCACCTTTTCATGCGACCACAGTGCTATGACCAAGGCCCAATTCCAAAGGTGCTTATTGCAACTCACAACTCACAAGTTCGTGGGTCGAGGCTCTCGAATCTTCCTTTCCAATCTCGCGATACCCGATATCATGAAATGGTTATAGCTCCTCTTTTGTCAGTGCCTTTCGCGCGCGACCACCGGCTAGGCTTAACGCTAGCTCTTCTCGCTACTCACCACTTCACAAGTTGAAAGGTTGAACTCTCATCCCTTACTTGTGTGATCCTCCGAGACTTGAAATTCAGTGAAGGTTAACCTCCCTTTCGCACTTCTCGTAATTCGCCACTTCACAAATTTCAATGTTGAACTTTTGTGCTCTTATCTTGCGAATCCCTGAGACGCGAGAAGTCAGCGAAGTGTTGAATCCTTCCAATAGGTGACGTGTGTCCACCTGTCTATTTCCCTAGCCCACCTTGTGGTTCTGCCACGTGCCTCTTATGCCCAACTTCGGCACTTCGTGACTTCGCTTCTTGAAGCGCTGCCTCCTTTGTACCCCGACACCCGAAGTGCCAAGATCCCGAACTCCTCGCTACTCCTTATCACAACTCATGACTTCGGGACTTCCGGGACAAAAGTCTTGACTTCCTATCCGCTAATATGTCGAAATGCCAAAATTTCGACACGTCATCAACACAGGTCCCACAATGGAACTTCCCGCCTTTTTGGAGTTTTTGGACTTCGCGAATCCTGATGCTAAGATTTCAGCTCTTCAACCCATGAAACCATGAAATGAGATTACGTGAGTGATCCAACATCCCCTGTTGGCTTAGATCCTATGGCTATCCTAGCTCCTCGTGATCTCGCCACTCGTGACTTGGAGCACCCAATCTTTGGGCTCTCACTTTGCGAACCTCTGAGTTCGCGAGATCCCTTGATCTCTGCCACCTGTCCTCCTCCGATGGATGGCTGTGATTCTCTTGCGACTTCGCCACTCGCGAAGTTGAAGGACTTCTCTTTCTGACCTCCGATGTTTGAATCCCCGATATGGGTGATCTCACGACACGTTTCCTCCTTCCAATGAACGGCTCAGATTCTCTCGCTATTTCGGGACTTTGCCTTTCGTGACCTCGCGAATCTTGATGTAAAGGTTTTAAATTGTTACTCCCCTTCTCCTCTTCATGATCCGATGGCTTTCAGGACTTCGCGAATTCTCCATGGAGAATTCTGACCATCCAATGCCTCCTTAACAAATCCTGCGAAATGAACAAGTATGCCTTCACGAAACTTCTCCACCATCAAAACAATGTTGTTGTGCCTCCTTCCGACACTTCAAGGCACTAGCCCTCTTGAGCTTCTCTTCAACAACTTTGAAGACTCTATCCCTTTTGATCTTTCTCCATAACTCGAGTCTTCAAAAAGACTCCTGTGTGAACTCCCTGCAGAAATTCTTCAAATACTTCCAAGTATTTGAACCTCTTCGACTCTGCACACTCCCTGTGACAATAGTCCTTCAACGATTTCGCTCAGGTTGTAACTCTGAGACTTCACTCAGCCTACGCACTCTTTGCACGACTCCTGTTCTTAACTTGCACTTTTGTGAGAATGAGAACAATGTTATCCCTCCTGAGCTTGCAGAGATGAACTCTGACTTCTGTCAACGCACACCTTGTGGACAATTTCACTACACTCCTTGCAGGAAAACTCTTGCTTAGACAGAGAAACAATTGAAACTCACTCTTTACTCTCTCAGACTTTGAATGCTTAAAACGAAATCATACATACATGGCATAAAAGAAAACTTATATCAGAAAGAGTAAAACAATCATGAGCATAACATTCAATCATGCATACACAAAAAGTATTTGAACACCATGAGTCTGGATCAAAGCTTCATATATTAATCTCAGAACTTCTGTACATGGGTTCTTCTACACAGCTTCCTGCTTCTTCTTCTCTATGCTCTCTTGATTGATTATGTTGCTAATGTTACAATGATACAAGTGAGGGTGTCTATATCCGTTTTCCCTCTGGCTCCTAAAACTGTCTAATCTAAGAATTTAAAGCTATCTACTTACATTTACTAACATAAATGCCTCTTAATCCTTCAAACGAGAGCAGGATGCTCAAGGTATGATTACAATTTACAAGTACGCCCTTTCTTAATTGTTTCATTTATGTTTGGCATATCAAACTTCAAAACATTTCAAACAATTCATCATGTGCTAAAATGTGTTGGCGTTTACCCCACGCTTGCTTGTTGTTATCTATGCTCCTGCATCATACTCCCTCACTTGAAAATTGTCATGGGATCTTGTCCATGAGCTATCGTACGGTCTGTCTATTCTTTTGGATCTCTACTTCATTGTCCCAGCTCGCATCTTCAACTGGATGTCCCTTCCACTTGACCAAGTATTCAAAATATTCCCTTCTTCTGGTCCTTTCACTAACTCTTTTGTATAGTATGTTTTCCATCTATGGATTCTTTGCAACTGGCATCTGTTTAGTCCACTGAACCTATGATTGTTCACTACCTGCTTCTGCTTCCTCATATTTGTAAGGGTACAAATCTGAGATGTTCAATATTGGAGAAATTTCAATCCCATAGGGTAATTCAATCTCATAAGCATTTGCCCCAATTTTCTTCAAGACCTTACATGGTCTGATCTTCTTCATCTTCATTTTATTATATGTCCCCTTCGGGAATATTTCCTTTCTCAGATGTACCAAAATCAAATCACCAACCTCAAATTGAAGTTGTCTCCTATGTTGATCTGCTCTGCGCTTATACTCCCGGCTCGAGTTTTTCAATCGCTCCTTCACCTGGCTATGAAGTTCCTTCATTGCTTCGGCAAAATCTTCTGCACTAGCACTTCTTATCTCATCCTGTTCTGAATCCCTCAGTTTAGATACTACTCTTGGCTGCATCCTGTAAACAATTTGGAATGGACTTTGTCCTGTGCTTCTGTTGATTGAATCATTATAAGAAAATTATGCTCATGGAAAAATATTGTCCCACTGACTGTGGTGTTCTGTCACCAAGCTCCTCAGCAAGTCTCCCAAACTTTTGTTCACAACTTCTGTCTATCCATCCGTCTGAGGATGATAAGCTGAACTGAGAAACAAGTTTGTTCCCAGCTTTTTCCATAAGGTTCTCCAGAAGTGTCCTATGAACTTGGTGTCTTGATCCGAAACTATGCTCCTTGGTAAGCCGTGAAGTCGAATGACTTCTTTCAAAAACAGATTCACAATGTGAGTTGTGTCACTAGTTTTCTGACATGGTATAAAATGTGCCATCTTAGAAAATCTATCTACCACTACAAAGATCGAGTCAAACCCTCTTTGTGTTCTCAGCAGCCCCAATATGAAGTCCATGCTTACTGCATCCCATGGCCTCTCAGGTATGGGTAATGGTTGATATAAACCTACATTCTGCCTTTTCCCTTTTGAATGCTGACAAATTCTCTATCTATCCACGAATCATTTGACATCTGTTCTCATTCCTGGCCAAAAATATGACTCATTTAGCTTTGAGAATGTCTTTTCATGACTGAAATGTCTGGCCAATCCTCCACTATGTTTCTCCTTCAAAAAATTCTCCCTCATGGAGCATTTTGGAATACAAAGTTGATTACCCTTAAAAAGTAATCCTTCTTGGATCATGTATTCTGTCCATTGACTCCTGTCCCTGAGAATTGGATTCTCATCTTCTTCATACGCCTCCTTAAAATCTGGATCATCTCTGTACATGTTCCCGAGATAATCAAAACCTAGTGTTTTGACTCTGAACTCCTGCAATAGCAAACATTTCCTGCTCAAAGCATCAACAAATTTGTTAGTAGTTCTAGAAATATGCTTAGTTACAAAAGTAAAGTTCTGCATGTATTCAACCCATTTAACATGTCTTTGATTCAACTTCTCCTGTTGAGTCACAAATTGCAAAGCATGATTGTCACTATATAAGACAAACTCCTTAGGGATTAAGTAATGCCTCCATTTCTTCAATGGCTGGATAATAGCATAGAACTCCTTGTCATACGTGGAGTATTTCACTTTTGCTTCATTCAAATTCTCGCTAAAGTATGCTATTGACTTGTCTTCTTGGCTCAAGAATGCCCCTATTGCAAATCCACTTGCATCACATTTTACCTGAAACACCAAAATTGGTTGTTCCATGATTTTCCTTTTCAACAAATTAAAACTTTTCTCAGCCTCTTCTCTCCAGTGAAAAGATTTGTATCTCTTCTTCATTGTGTCCATCATCGATGCACTAACTCCACTGAAATTCCTGATGAACTTCCAGTAGAAACTAACCAATCCATGAAAACTTCTCACCTCAAAGATACTCTTTGGCGATGGCCAATTCTTATTTACTTCCACCTTATCTGGATCCATCCTCAATTTATTTGTAGAAATAACAAACCCCAAATAAATGAGCTCTGTCTTCATCAATGAGGATTTCTTCATATTTATCAGCAACTTCTCTTGCTGTAGCCTCTGCATCACTGTAGCCAAATGTTTCATATGTTCTGCCTCCGTTTTACTGAAAATCAGTATGTCGTCCAGATACACAATGACAAATTTTTCGATGAAATCCTTCAGGACTTCATTCATCAATCTCATGAAGGTACTGTACCCATGAGAAGTACAATGTTGCTTACTTCAGGTTTCACCTCTTTATCTTTGATTGGAAGCAACATGTGAGTTCTCCCATTCTTCTCTAGGGTGTATGTGTTCTTTCTCCCATCATGAATCACATTTCTGTCATATTGCCATGGTCTACCCAGCAATAGATGAAAAACATCCATGGGAATAACATCATAGAGTATTTCATCTTTATACCCTCCTATTTTAAACTCAACTAAACATTGTTTAGTGACATTTACTTGATGTCCTTTTTGTAGCCATGAAAATCTATATGGACTTGGATGTTCAATCATCTCCAGCTCCAACTTTTCTACCATATCTGTAGAAATGAGATTATCTGTGCTACCACTGTCCACGATGACTTTGCATGCCCAATCTTTGGTCTTGTAAGTGGTCCGAAAAAGTCTGTTCCTTTGGACCGAACTCTCCACCTCCTTCTCTAGCATTAAAAGAACTTTTTGCATCATCAGTGATCTTCCACCTTTAGCATCCTCTGCCTCAACATTCCACCTCTGTGCTTCAGCAATGTGAGTCTCACCACCTTCTTTCTTCTTATCTGGACATTTATAAGATTTATTTCTGACCTTTCCGCATGTGAAGCATTTCACTACTCCACCTCTTCCTCTTCCTCTACCTCTAGTATGAGGAAAAATGTTTCCATCAACATACTGACCTCTTTGTTTGGTATGCTACCCTCTCTGTGAGATTCCACCTCTCTCAGTTTGAGTCTGAGGTTTCTTCCAATCTTCCTTGGGTTTCTGATTTCTATCCCGGGCAACTAATTTGCCTCTGGGCTGACTTCTGCCTCGGCCTCTTTGACCTTGTTTTCGGCTCAGCTTCTCTTAAGCTTTTAGAGCCATATGATAAGCATCTTCCATCGTTCGGATGGTCATCATGCTCATCTCATCTTGAATGTCGTATCTCAGATCATTCATGTACCTGAAAACCTTTTCATCATCACTTTCACGATGACCTGCCCTGATGTTCAGCCTGTAGAATTCTTCAGTGTACTCCTTTACTGACATCAGTTTCTGTCTCAAATTTTGCATTCTTCGAAACAAAGTAATTTGGTAATCCCTGGGAATGAATTTTGCCTTCATCTTCATGATCATCCAATCCCAACTCTTGATTTTTTTATTTCCTTTGCAGTGTCTGTCAGCTTGTAGCTCATCCCACCACAATGTTGCATGTCCTTTCAATCTTGTGATAGCATGTTTGATCTTTTTGTCCTCCTTGACATCTTCATAGTCAAAAAATGTGTCCAGATCTCTAATCCAGTCTAGAAGCTCTTCAGCATCCAAGTTTCCTTCATATACTGGAATATCCATTTTTGCCTTAGCACCCATTCTTGCAACAACCCTAATCAGGTGTTCATTTGCTGCATCTTCTGATGTGACTTCTTCTCCTTCATGTCTAACTTCATCTTCACTTTCAGATTCACTGACATCTCCAACACCAGCTGTGTGCCTCTGTGTTGTCTCCATGTCCACGAGTCTGGCGTGTATGTCATGCATCTCTCTTTCCATGGCTGGATTTGGCACCTACCTACCCCTTCCTCTTGGCATTTCCCTTTCCTCCGGTGGATTGGGTGTTTTCTTGTCTCTTCTTCTCGGCAGCATGGTGAATATTTCTTTCCCACTTTCCCTATCTGAAGTATACAAACAGGCTCAAGATCTGATACCACTTGATGCAGACCTATCGGCCCTCGGGCCAAGATCTATTCATAGGATCGTTCTTTATCTCCCTCGAGCCAAATTGGCTCTTTAGATTCCCTGCTAGAATCACAAATTATCGATCCACAGGCCCTTTCAGAAACTCCCCTGTGAAAATAACACTAGGTGCAAGCTTCACCTTTTCGTGCGACCACAGTGCTATGACCAAGGCCCAATTCCAAAGGCACTTGTTGCAACTCACAACTCACAAGTTCATGGGTCGAGGCTCTCAACTCTTCCTTTCCAATCTTGCAATACCCGAGATCACAAAATGGTTATAGCTCCTCTTTTGTCATCACCTTCTGCGCGCTACCGCCAGCTAGGCTTAATGCTAGCTCTTTTCACTACTCGCCACTTCGCAAGTTCAACGGTTGAACTCTTGTACCTTCCTTGTGCGATCCTCCAAGACTTGAAAGTTAGGGAAGATTAACCTCCCTTTCACACTTCTCGCAATTCGCCACTTCACAAATTTCAATGTCGAACTCTTGTGCTCTTATCTTGCAAATCCCCGAGACGCGAGAAGTTAGCGGAGTGTTGACTCCTTCCAATAGGTGATGTGTGTCCAACTGTCTATTTCCCTGACCCACCTTGTGGTTCTGCCACGTGCCTCTTATGCCCAACTTTGGCACTTCGTGACTTCACTTCCCGAAGTGCTACCTCCTTTGTACCCGGTCACCCGAAGTGCCGAGATCCCGAACTCCTCGCTACTCCTTATCACAACTCATGACTTCGGGAATTTTGGGACAAAAGTCTCGACTTCCTATCCGCTGATATGCCAAAATGCTGAAATTTCGACATGTTATCAATGCGATTCCCACAATGGAACTTCCCGCCTTTTTGGAGTTTTTGGACTTCGCGAATCCTGATCCTAAGATTTTGGCTCTTCAACCCATGAAACCTCGAAATGAGATTACGTGAGTGATCCAACGACCCCTGTTGGCTCAGATCCTACAGATGTCCTAGCTCCTTGAAATCTCGCCACTCGTGACTTAGAGCACCCAATCTTTGGGCTCTCAATTTGTGAACCTCCGAGTTCGTGAGATCCCTTGATCTCTGCCACCTGTCCTCCTCTAATGGATGACTACGATTCTCTCATGACTTCACCACTCTCGAAGTTGAAGGACTTCTCTTTCTGACCTCCGATGTCCGAATCCCCGATATGGATGATCTCTCAACACGTGTCCTCCTTCCAACGAATGGCTAAGATTCTCTCGCTATTTCGAGACTTTGCCTTTCGTGACCTCGCGAATCTTGATGCAAAGGTTTTAAACCATAACTCCCCTTCTCCTCTGCGCGATCCGATAGCTCTTGGGACTTCGCGAATTCTCCATGAAGAATTCTGACTATCCAATGCCTCCTTAACAACTCCTATGAAATGAACAAGTATGCCTTCACGAAACTTGTCCACCAGCAAAACAACGTCATTGTGCCTACTTCCGACACTTCGAGGCACTAGCCCTCTTGAGCTTCTCTTCGAAAAATTTGAAGACTCTATCCCTTCTGATCTTTCTCCACAACTCAAGTCTTCAAAAATACTCCTGCGCACACTCCCTGTGGAAATTCTTCAAATACTTCCAAGTATTTGAACCTCTTTGACTCTGTGCACTCCCTACGACAACAATCCTTCAACGATTTCACTCATGTTGTAACTCTGAGACTTCACTCGGCTTGCGCACTCCTTGCATGGCTCCTGTGCTTAACTTTCACTTCTACGAGAATGAGAGCAATGTTATCCCTCCTGAGCTTGCAGAGACAAACTCTGACTTCTGTCAATGCACACCTTGCGGACAATTTCACTGCACTCCTTGTAGGAAAACTCTTGCTTAGACAGAGAAACAATTGAAACTCATTCTTTACTCTCTTAGACTTCGAATGCTTAACACGAAATCATACATACATGGCATAAAAGAAAATGTATATCAGAAAGAGTAAAACAATCATGAGCATAACATTCAATCGTGCATACACAGAAAGTATTTGAACACCATGAGTCTTGATCAAAGCTTCATATATTAATCTCAGAAATTCTATACATGGGTTCTTCTACACAGCTTCCTACTTCTTCTTCTCTATGCTCTCTTGATTGATTATGCTGCTAATGTTACAATGATACAAGTGAGGGTGTCTATATCCATTTTCCCTTCGGCTCCTAAAACTGTCTAATCTAAGAATTTAAAGCTAACTACTTACATTTACTAGCATAAATGCCTCTTAATCCTTCAAATGATAGCAGGACGCTCAAGGTCTGATTACAATCTACAAGTACGCCCTTTCTTAATTGTTTCATTTATGTTTGGCGTATCAAATTTCAAAACATTTCAAACAATTCATCATGTGCCAAAATGCATTGGCACTTTCCCCACACTCGCTTATTGTTGGCGATGCTCCTGCATCACAAGGAGTGGTGTAATTATAGTGAAGAGGAATTCCAGTGTGGTAGTTATCGTGTCTCATGGATGATATTTGACAATGAGTGAGGATGAGTAAAGACATATGTCACTATGTAATTGGTTGACAAAGGATACGAGAAAGAAAACAAGAGTCGTTGGATCTGCATGTAAAGTATATCTGACCGTTGATTGGATGGTGCATCCATTAGAGTATCCCATGGTTAGGTCAGGATAGGACTTGGAACTGACCAGGGTCCTCGATCCATTGGAGCATGGAGGTAGAAAAATCTAACATCGTTGGATCTAGCTGTTAGTATATTGGGGAGAAATCCATTAAAAAGGGCTGGTTAGAGTTGATCGTTTCAGAGTTGACTCTGGAGGGTTCGAAGTACCACTCCAAAGAGTTCTGAGTATGGATCGTAGATCTAGAATTAGGAAATTTTAACCTTAGTCATTGATCATAAAGGGATCCCACTTAGCATATCAAGGTGGACGAGTGAGATGGTGTTTACCAAGAGCGTCGGGATGATGACGCACGTCGATAATTGATTGGTCGATGGAATGAGTGTGGGTCTAGATAGATACGAGAGCCTATATACCATTAGTAAAATCTCAACCATTAGTAGTGGGAATCATGAAAGCATGTATGTTGTCCATCATAGTGATTCCTTTAGAGTAGTTTGGTTCACCAAAATGAAAAAACTCCGATAGAGAAATATGAAAGGAGATATGGATTGTTGATCTACCATGAACAGAGGAACTCCAAAAGATGATCTAGATCATTGAACTATCGTGGTCGGAAGAACTATGAAAGGTTATTTGGATTGTTGATTGCCTACCAAAAGGATTAAGAGGGTGATGTGGATGGTGCCAGATGTCAAGTAATGGTTGTGCCATGTACCTATAGGTGAGAATTCACTGGAAGATGAATGGCATGTGTTAGGTGGCAATGGTGCCACGTGTCCAACATAGATTGTGCGATGTGTCAAGGTGACTCAAGGTTTTTGAGATAGAACTTTGTGATGAGTTATGTATGCGATGAGTCACCCCAGGTGGTAGGTAGTGGTGGGGCCACGTGTCAGGTGGAAAACTTTTTAGGATTTAACCTTTTCGAGGTTGACTCTGAAGGGTTCAGAGAAAAACTTTGAAGATCCTGGAGTAGGACTCTGAAGAGATAATCTAGACCATTGATCATTGAGTAGAGAGGTGTGACGAAAGTCATCTATCTATCATAGGTCCCACCTAATCTATGAGAGTTGTGATGACGAGAGGTTCCAACATGTCCATAGATGATCGCGTAGCAACTTGTAATTCGTAGACCCTTTTTGTTTTAGAACTTTGGGACAAGAGGCTATATCCTCTTCCACCGTCGAATCATTCCATCAACGAATGATAAAAATTGGATCAAAGTCCCATGTGCAGGAACCTTTGAATCGAGGATTGAATGTAGATCATTGATCAATGATGGATAAATGATCCACATTGATAGTGCACACTTAAAATTCTTTGGATTTAGCATAAAGGAAACCCACCATGAGTGGTAATTTAAATACCACTACAAGATACACAACGGTGATTAAAGGAACAATGCAACCACAAGAGTGGTTTGGAAACCACACTCAACACCCGCACTACACTAAAGGGGAATATTTCTTGATGATGATGGTAATCTATCGGTGATAATCCCAATTTTTCATTGAAGTGTGGGGAAATCCACTTATGGATATACTCTGATGGAGTAACTCTAACCGTATAGAAGGAATATGAATAGATTAGAGCCATTAATCTAGCACGCCAATCCGACGTTAACCAAGGAGAGAGGTGGAAACTACCACATTAGCTGCCATGTATGTACTACATTAGTGTCATGTCAAGTGACATGTGTAATAGGGTGTCACATGGAACTGGGGTGGATTTGAGGGTAGAAGACCCATAAAATTTGGAGGTTTGTAACTTTTATCCCAGATCTTAGTTTTGAGTAAACTTGTATTCATTGAAAAGCTATTGATGAGCAGACACCAATGGTGCCCTATAAAATAGGTATTGTGATGATTAAGAAAAAGATAAATTTTAATACCCCATCCCTTAAAAGTGTACGTAGGGGGTTGGGTGTGTTATAGTTACAATATTAGGCTCTTATTGGGGATGGTGTCTCCCTACGATGCACCAAAGAACTTGCAAACCAAGTTTCTTCACCATTACTTGAAAGCCCATTTATGTTCATCTTCGAAACCTATAAATTCCTATACCTATACTTGCTATGACACTGTCTCCTCTAATATGAAACTCTGTTGATTCTTAGCTGAAACAAACTTTATACAAAATGAAGACAAACTATAAACTGAAATAAAAACTTGACTGCATACTGTGAGCTGAAAAAGTTGCACTAATGCTGAACTAAAATATGAAATGATGCTCAAACTACAAGTTTATATATATAATCTACTCCTACTTATTCAGTTGAATCTCTTTCGATTGCGTATAAGAAAACTTCCAATGATTCCAGGTAAGAATTTGACTATATAACTAAACCTTGCTTTTGTTCTTTATCAACAAGATGAAATCTTTGAATAATAATAATTCAAAATTTAACTTGAATCCACATTCACTATTTTTTAATAGTACAAGATTTGAGTTGATAATATTCTCTAAAAATATTTCCATGTGATCATAACAGAAATAAGAGGTAATACCTTGATAGTCAACCAATATATCTTCCTGTTGTTCCAACTAAATGGGAAGGATTTTCTCTTCTATCACTACTTCATTGATGATTTTAGTTTTCTCCTTCTGACAATCTGAGAAAGAAATAGGAGGAATCTGCAAGTGGCTTGTATTGACACTGAGAATTTCAACTAATTTTTGTTCATGAAAAACTTCCTAAAACTCCATTTGATAGTCATCATATGTTGGATTACTAATTTCATGAATTGAATGATTTATATTTTCTAAAAATGATATTTCTTGTTTCTCTTGAGCTTCAACATCAGTTTCATCATAGTCATCAAATTAAGAAACAAAATTGTAAGATAATGTTTGAGAGATATGCTCTTTCTTAACTATAAACTAATGTTGAGTTTCAATAATACAAATCAACCTTTCATCATGTAATTATTTATCAACATCTTTATATAAATCATATACTGGGATATCACTATATTCAAAATATGAATATATATGTTCTCCACTGACAAGTTGATCTTGGAATGTATGCAAAATAGTAAGATATTCAGCATGTTAATAACTAAACATTTCATGAATGCCTTCTTCATGTGGACTTTCTGGAATTTGAAGAGAATATTCTTGTAGTTTTTCAAAATTATAATCATACTTAACAAAAATACTTTGCCCACAAGAAAATTTATTACCAATTAGTTGCACCATTGATTCATCAATTAGCTGTCTAGAACTTATTTCTTCCTCAAAAATATCTTGATGATGTTTTTCAAGCACAGGAACATCATTTTGTTCGATCAAATTTGAATTTTAATCTCCAAGGTAGGAAAAAAAATTGTACCTTCTTGCAAACTTTCAAGTTCATACATATAAGAATTTTCCATGTTGGTGCACAAGTAATTAGACTAGGTTCCTCTTACAGCTACCAATAAAAAGCACCAAAGTATTCTAGAGCATTGGCATTTTCATCTTCCTGGGAGGGAATAAGTCTCACCCAATGCGCAACCGAGACGACCAAGAGAGGGAAGTGTAAGGAGAATACTTAGACAAATCTCTAAGGTATCAAGATTCATGTTTGTCTTGTGCAAGATAGATTAAACCTGTAGCAGTTCTGAACATTTCCTAACTGAGAATAAAGAAACAGAGCTGTGTTTCCATTGACAAGGAAGCAATGTAAGCATATAAGACATAAAAGATAATATAGTCTAGTATTCCATACATTTAGAAGAAAAAATACACAAGATATATTCAAAATTTGGGCCTCGAATTTTACTAGCATATCAATTTCTTCTCACAGATTGAGTCACATACACAAGTAATCATAGGATACTCTCCAACAAGTATGAGACAAGGTTATATTAGTCCCTTGCTCTTTTCAACTCTGCAATGATACAAACTTTATTACATTGACAGTCTGGTTCTTACCCAGATCTCAAGACTCAACTAAGCTAACAATATGAATGAAAATAACAATGACTCTAGCAACAAAAACAGTCCTAACAACTCTATTACAATCCCAACAACTCTATTACAATCATATTGATCTCATATATATAATATGATCTAGGTTTGTTTGTTGAGAACCCTATAGTTCTCTCTTCTTCTTGATCTTGTTGCAACTTCTTTCTTCAAAAATGATGTTGCATTGTCCCTCCAACATCTTTTTGTTTCTTCCTTAAGTCCATTTTACAGCTCCTATGCAGATTGCACAACTTTTGTTTACCAAAATGAAGCTGCGCCATAACCTGCACAACTTCTATTCATCAAAACGAAGGGCCCAATAGGCCTCGACCACAATCCTTGACTCATCTTGAGTCAAATCTTCGGCTCTTACGTGGTCTCCTAGTTGGCCTATTGTTTACCTTTGTCTTCTATATCTAAGTTTCTTCCACTTCCTGCTTGAGTGATTTATTCTTTAACCTCTTTAAACGAAAGGCCCGACTCAGGTACTAGTTCTAGGGCTCTTTTCCTGACTTCTTGGAAGTTCTCCACTTTGTCCTACCACTTTTTGGCAACTAGTGAAGCTTCAACAACAAACTATTGGGTGGAGTCTGTAATGCATTGTTTTTTCTTGGATGCAACTAGAGAGTTCCATTCAGAGTCAGATATGGCATCCACTTGGTGCATATATAGATAAGTTGTTTGGACTATGGGTCAAAATTCTCTTAGTTATTTCTTAGCCATTATTTGAGCTCCAAACAGTGCATTCAGATCATTGTTTGCCTACTGGATCTTGTCAAATTTTTCTTGTTGTTCCAGCAGATCCAAGGTGTTGGCTTCTTCTTCGTTGAGCAATTAGATCTCTAAGCATAGGTTATCCAATGTTTGATTGTACCTCGAAATGATTCCCATCCAATCGCTAACCTATTTGAATATTGTTGTGAACTTTGTAGTCCTTTTATGCAAGGTTACTCTTGCATTGTTCCCTTCCAAAACCACTTTTTCTAGTTGCTCTTGTAGCTTCCTAGGTTGTAGTTCGGCTTCTTGCTTACTATCCCGCAACTCTACTTTGAGATCTTCCGCTCATTTTTCCAGTTGATACCAAGATCCCTGAATTAATTTGATTTGTTTTGCAAGCTCACTTGTTGCGCTGGATTTTAGTAGCTGAGGCGTTGTCTTTCTGATCGTTGTCCAAACCTCTGTGAGTTTTACCTTTACCTTTTCTACCTTTTTCTCTACCTGAATCTTTGAATATTCCTCCTGCATTCGTCGTGCTTGCATGAGGAGTCCTTGTTGTTTCTAGAAATAAACATCTCATTCTTCTTGCTATATCCTCTTCTCCAATTGCTCGGTTGAGGCTCTGATTAATCCCACTTGTTGTGATGTCACCAACTGAGAAACTTCACCAGATGTAATAGCGACATCTAGGGGTAATCAAACTTGTAGTGGAAATACACTAGACATCGAATGTTTTGAGGGTGTCTCCACTTCCTCTTCCCTTGGAGATGGACCTTGTAGTTGCTGTGCAATTTTGGTCTTCATAGTTGCTTGAAGTAGGGGAGAACCTCTGTCTTTTCCAAGAAAAGTTGTAGTAGCTCTGCACACTGTTGCAGATTCTGGAGTACTAGCTCCAGTTGTTCTTTTAGGGATGATGTGCTCTGTCCAGATGTTGTTTTGGGT
>ML792164.1:375264-422749 GCA_009831015.1 Picea engelmannii | reverse complement strand
GCGTACTATCTTCAAAAGTGTGATTTAGAGAAGCTGATAAGTGTAACTTTCTTCATGAAAATGATCTTAAAGAAGAGTTAGATCTTCCATCACCATGTCATTATCATGTCATCATCTCGATAACCAAAAATGTGGATAACAGTTCCTCATCCTCTTCTTCTTCGTAGTCCGTTGACATTTGGACATTCTACTTCTTTTCTGTTGGGCCGAAACTCGGCCCTACTCCTTCTTCTTACCCCTTTTTCTTCAGGAGCTCTAATGGCAAGAGGTAATCCATACCATACTTGTGTGGGTTGCGCTTAACACCATTCCAGGACATGACTTCCTTTTAGAAGGATTCTTCATCCAGATAGAAGTGTATCGGCCTTGTGTGGAAGTCCTCAGGCTTCGCATTCCTTGTCCAAACAAAGGTGTAGTGGCAGTTTAGTGCAAAGGCTATGTTCCTTGTGTTTAAATTTAGTAGCTCCCATGGTATGTGAAATCATTGAGTTGCATCTATAAGCTGGTTGTACCACTTTGAAAAAGAGGCATTGTTGAACTCCATTTTCTTTGAGTCCGACCTTGAATGCCAGGGTTCGAACATCTTGGCCATGTGCCCCTTATCTGTAGGTGTCAATTTTCTTCTTGTGGGTGACCGCCATTTCCACATTGCAAATTATACTAACATGTACCCATATGTGAAAATTCCTCCTTTCTCCTGAGCCCATTCATAGGCAATGGGGATCTCTTCTAGTAGATAGCTGCACCAGTTGAACACAAATCCATTTACGTGGAAGTGTGCTACTGAAAGGGCATCTAAGGTGCATTTTCCTTTATAGTACAAGCGTATAACCTTACTAGTAATCACGTAGTAGGTTGTCCAAACCGTTTCTGGTAGGATTGGGTCAATCTTGGTTTTGCATCCACCTCTCTGTGTATGGAATTTCTCATAAAAGATGGCTTCACCCTTCTTCTTCCCATGCTTACTTGGGCCTTGGAATCCTTTTGATATATATTCACCCTCAAGGGACAATCCAGTGAGATATTGATTCACTTTCATACTTGAAGTGAAATACACTTTACAATGGAGCATGAACTTTAAAAAAAAAAAGTAACAAAAAGAGAGACTTGAACTCAAGACCTCTTACTCAATAAGGAAACTTTGAATCAAATGGGCTAGCGAAACATATTGTATTGTTTATCAAGATGATTAGGGGTGTTAGTTTTTTTGTTTTTGTTTTTGTTGTTATTGTTGTTGATGACCTTGGAGAGTGTGCTAAAAAAAAACTCTTTTCACACAAGAAAAATTGTTTGCTTGTCGATGACAACAAGGATTAGATCTTGGTTAGCTTACCCGCAAAATGCACATTTTCCTATCTGTTTTTTATTTGATGAGATAGCATAGGGCATGGGGCAAACACCATACGCAGATCTAAAAGAGTAGCAACCTGGAAGCAAACAATATAAAATCGAAATAAAACCTAAATAATACTCTGCAAAAAAATTAAAAAGGGTGTATTCATGCTTTATACCTCCGGATCTAGCAAAAATGGTTGTATCTTGGGAAAACAAAAACCTTTTCGAGTAAAATGAAAATCGTTCCTGAATGAAATGAGCACTCCATATGCAATGGAATAGTCCTCTCAGCCCAAAAATGTATGTAAATTGCCTAAAGCATAGATTATGCAACTCTTCTTCATGATCTTGATCTACAACAGGAGTGGGTCTTCAAACAGGCTCTGATACCATATTCGACAAAACAAGTATTCCAACAGAAGATGAACACCTTTAGTAACGACTCACACAACCATATAAAATATCAACACCGATGGTTTTACATGGTAAAACCCCTATGGGGAAACGTCCACGGCCCCAGCCAACGCAGCCACTTGGAGTAGTTTATTAATGCAAAAGAAAAAGATTATAAAGAGATTTTACAAGAGAGTTTCTCACAATTGATCATCAATAAATGACCCTCCATCCTCTTTAAATAGAGATCATGGACCAATCGGGTGTTAAGCCATGGATCATTGGTTATTAAGATCGAGGAGACTATGAATCGTCAGATCACTCTATGCCGGGAACATATCGCGACTGTCGTATTTCCTAACTGCAAATGCATACTAATGCATAATAAATAAACACAGTAAGAAACACACTTTTACCTAACGCCACATTAGACCAAGTAGATCTTAACTAACTCCTAAGTGTCTAAATATCCTTACATAAATAATAAGTCAAGTCAATTTTTCCGAAGGTCGAGTCGAAGCATAATTGAGTCGGGAAAATTCAAGTCGGTTCGGGGTGAAGCATATCGACCAAAGTTGAAATGAACCTAGTTGATTTTATCGAAGTCACATTGAAGTAGAATTGAGTTGGGAAAATTCAAGTCGGGTTGGAGGCAAAGAAAATCGACCAAAGTCAAAATGAACCTAGTTGAGTTTATTCAAGTCAGGTCAAAGCATAATTGAGTTGGGAAAATTCAATTCAGTTTGGAGGTGAAGAAGATTGACCAAAGTCAAAATGAACCTAGTTGAGTTTATCAAAGTTAGGTCAAAAAAGAATTGAGTTGGGAAAATTCAAGTCAGTTCAGAGGCAAAGAAAATAGACCAAAGTTGAAATTTTAACCAAGTTAAGTCAGAGGTAATGTAAGTAAAAAATTAAATCAATTCAGGTTGATTCGATGCAAGTCAATTCGAAGTCAAATCACTCGAGTTAGAAACACTCAAGTCGGATTTAATCCATGTCAAAATTTTCTCTAAGTTGAGGCGAAAAGGAATAATGAGTCAAGTCGAGTTTAGGAAATTCAATTCGTGACAAAGAAAAATTGAGTCGAGTAATTCAAATCGGATCGAGTTGAATCAAGTCGACCAAGGGAAGTTTGTTGGTCGACTGAGGGAAGAAAATCAACCAAATATGAAAAACAATTCGGATTGGACATTTGACGATGGAAGGGAAAATGTTTTCTTACCAACCCATAACGACCATATTCATACCAAACGATCTCCAACAATGGCTGATGTTGAATTCCATTTTTGCTAAATAAAATGCATATAACCATTAATTTGTGGTGCATACATTCAAATTTTTGTAGGAAAATATAAACCACGACATTCATCACACATAAACTTAGAATTTACCTTGGAAACCAAAATGATAAAACCAACATTCTTTTGGCTTCGACCATGCTCTTTTCATTCAGTAATGGGAAAGTTACAGGCTCTCTGGTACAAGTCTATGCTCCTCAGTAACATTTGTGAAACCTCTTTTCCTCATTCACATCCAAAGAACCCCTTTTATATTATGGGAAACCATTTTTATAACTGAATGCGTTGACTGAGAGTTTAGCTCGAAGGTCAAGCATCCCCAATGCTTCAACTTCTCTTTAGTCGATTACTCCTCCCATTATTATTTGTTTGTCTTTTTGTCCCATGTGGAAAAGGGTGTAAAGTATCCTTATTCCCTTACAATATGTTTCCTTCTTTTATATCTATTACGTACAGAAATGGAAATCACTGATGTTGGCATGGGGCCATTCATGTCAACAAGTCGATCCCTTCATCTCCCTTAGCCTTAACAATGCCTTCATTGTTCATATTTTAGTCCTGTACCGATAGCCAATTGCTCTTGTCAGATCTGATTTGGATCACACCTCCCCAATGGGAGGATTTTGGTCCCCAAAATATACTAAGGATAGATGAGGGAACTTGCTTGTAATCTAGTTCCTCTCATACCACTTTTCTCTCCTTTCCCTTTGTCCCTTGATACCAATCTTCCACATTTATTGATGTCCTCTACAAGTCGTTTGCTCCTTGTGTTGTAGAACTGTGTCTTCCTTCAACTCCTCAAGACCATGAGGTGAAAATTATTCCAAGATGGGAAGAACCCAATGCTCTTCCTCCTCATCCAGCATGGAGGGTTCAAACAACTTCAAATATTCCACGTTCACCACTAAGTTGATCTACATATAAGGTGGATGTTTTAATTTGAAGGTGTTATCATTTACTTTCTCAATGATCTCAAATGGTCCATATCTAAAGGGCTTGATTTTCTTTCTTTCTCCTTTAGTCATTCCTTACTAAGGTAGAGCCACGCCTTATCTCCAACATGAAAACTATGACCCCCCCTGTGTTGATCATGCATGAATTTGTATAACTATTGGATTTTCTCAAGCTGATCCTGAACCCTTAGATGTATCTACCTGATCTTTTCCACAAATGTGCTCTCCTTTTGTTCTTCTCCTTGTAATTCTTCGCCTTCCCTTTATTGTCCATAAGCAACGTCAAATGGTGAAGAAGGTAAATAACCAAAACAAGTCTCAAAACAAGACTTATTGGTGGAAGAATGAAGTGCTCTATTGTAAGAGTGTTGAATGTAGGTTGTATGCTTGTCCCAAATATTTGGATGTTTGTTGTTGTATCCTCTCAACAATTTCACTAGCGTCTTATTCATAGCCTCAGTTTTTCCATCAATCTGAGGATGAAAGGTAGTGGAGTAGTTCAACTTGATATCCAGTCTCTCCCAAAGTATTGTCCAAAATCTTCCCAAGAACCTACTATACCTATCATATATGATGGAAGTCGACAATCCAAAATGTATCTAGACATGGCTATATAATAGTGCGGTTTCTTCTCTTCCTAGAATTGTCTTTTTATAGGGAATGAGAACACACATTTTGTTGAAATGGTCTACCACAATGAACAAGTAGTCATGGCCTCTACGAGTCATAGGAAAACCTCCAACAAAATCCATTGAGATGATCTTCTAAGGCCTGTTTGATACTGAAAATGGCATGTACAAACCAAGTTTCTAGTTGCTTGGCTTATTCGTGTTGTAAAGAGCACAACCTCTAACAAACTTTTCCACCTACTCCTGTGTATTTTTCCAATACACATATCGTTGCAGATTCTCCATCGTATTTGTCACACCAAAATGTCCAGAAACTCTAGAAGTGTGTGCTTCTCTCATCAACTGAAATCTCTTGTCCTGGGGTATGCATATTTTTTCCAGTTTATACAACAATCCATCCTAGAGGTGGTATTTATTTCCTTCCATAACAATGACTATCCTCTCAATTGGTATTCATAGTTGTTCCCAATATTGTCTTCTTATAGGGAATGAGAACACACATTTTGTTGAAACAGTCTACCACAACGAACAAGTAGTCATGGCCTCTACGAGTCATAGGAAAACCTCCAACAAAATCCATTGAGATGATCTCCCAAGGCTTGTTTGATACTGGTAATGGCATGTACAAACCAAGTTTATGGTTTCTTGGCTTATTCATGTTGTAAAGATCACAACCTCTAACAAACTTTTCCACCTGCTCCTGTGTATTTTTCCAATACACATATCGTTGCAAATTCGCCATCGTATTTGTCACACCAAAATGTCCAGAAACTCCAGAAGTGTGTGCTTATGTCATCAAATGAACTCTCTTTTCCTGGGGTATGCATAGTTTTTCCAGTTTGTACAACAATCCATCCTGGAGGTGGTATTCATTTCTTTCCATAACAATGACTATCCTCTCAATTAGTTGATTGTAGACTCCTATGCAAACCTTATCTCCATCATAATCCTCACTCAAATTTTCATGAGTGAAATGATCAAGCTGTATTATCATTCCAATTGTTACAACCTTCTTCAGTGGTGGTCGAGAGAGCATGTCGACTAGTCTATTCATGAGTCCTTTATTGTACTTAATCAACAAATGAAATTGTTGCAAGAAACTAACCACTTGTAATGTCTCACCTGTTACATATTACTATGAATTTGTAGATACTAAAGAGGTTGATGATCTATGTGTATGATAGTATATTTCCCCAAGAGGTAATGATTCCACTTCTTCACTACTTGTACAAGTGTAAATAGATCCTTATCGTACATGGGATAGTCAAACACTACTCCATGAAAAAACTATGAATGGTAGCACACATGCCTCCCTCCTTGCTTGAGTACTGCTCCTAATGCATATCCACTAGCACCATTTTCCAACTCAAACGATCACTGCAAATTTGGCATGGCTAACACTGGGGCATTGTTTATTTTCTTCTTCATTCCTTCAAATGCTCTTTGTTGTGTCTTACCCCAATGCAAGATCTTTCCTTCGGAATTTATGGCATGCAATGGTGCTGCTACTGTGGAGAAATTGACAATAAATTTCCTTAAATATTGAGCTGCTCCCATGAAACTTTTGAACTCTGTCACATTTTTTGGAATAGGCCATTAGGTGATGGATGCAATCTTCTCTGGATCCACCCTCAGTTCTCCTCCTCCAATATTGTTTCCAATATATATCAAGGAAGTCTTTCCAAACTCACATTTCTATAAGTTGACAATCAACTGAGGCTTCTTCAAGGTCTCTAATACATGTGTCACATGTGAGAGATGATCTTGCCAAGTGTTGTTAAATATTAGTATTTCATTCAGATATACTATTAAAAAAGAGTCAATTAAGGGATGTAGTACATCATTCATGAGTCTCATAAATGTTGCAGGTGCATTGCATAATCTGAAAGGCATTACCAACCACTCATAAAATCTTTGTCTTGTTTTGAACATTGTCTTCTACGCGTATTCTACTTTGATCTTCACTTGGTGATAACCTGATTTGAGGTCCATCTTAGTGAAGAATTTAGCTTGTTGCAGCTAATCCAACAATTCATCGATCCTTCGCAAAGGCTATCTATTCTTGATGGTAATCTTGTTCAAGGCATGGTAGTCAATACACATTCTCCATCTCCCTTCTTTATTTGGCACCATGATGATGGGTAAATAACATGGTGAAGTACTAGGTCTTATGACTCCCTACTCCAACCATTGTTGCAACTGATTATTTACTTCATCTTTTTCAATGATGGACTACCTGTATAGCCCAATGTTAAGTAGTGGTGATTCCGGCAACAACTGAATCTTGTGTTCAACCTATTTCTTGGGTGGCAGTCCTTGAGGCTCTCGAAACACCTCCCTATTGGCTTCAATAAGTTGTATTTGTTGATGTTTCTCACCACTACATCCTTCCAAGGATTCCTTCATCTCCAACTTGTTTCTCTCTCCTTGCTACTTTCCTTCTCTTAGGAACAACAAGACAAACTTCTTTGTACATCCCATGATTCTTCTTGCATGATGAGCACTAATGAAAGAGAGATTTGATTTGTCTTGGTGTGCATTTATGGAATAGGATTTTCCATCCTTAACTATCCCGTACTATTTTTTATCTCGTTCTAAAAATGGCATCCCTCACTTACAAATATGGACTTCCCAATATGACTCCACATATGTCTAGGGGAACCCCATCTACAACTACTTCATCAACAAAAATTTGATTGATGGAAAACATAAATTTTCATTTCTTTATCACTTTCAATTCCACATCTTTCCTTACCCATCCCAAGGGGTATGGATGTGGATGATCTTGAGTCTCCAGCCCAAGCTTCTCACCAATTGTGTAGATATCAAGTTAGATTATGAACCTGGATCAAATAAACAATCCACCTTTCTTTGCTTCATGTGGATTTTAATGCATAAAAGTTCAGTCATTACCTTCTCCTCCTTATGATTGCAACCAACTAGAGCCATTTCTTTCTAAATATTAGTGCAGTTAATATTCCCTTCCAGGACTAATGTGATATCTAGTGATTCCTCAACATCCATTGATATTAATGCTTTCTTCTTCTTCTGAAAAAATTTGAGGTGCTTCTCCAGGTGAAATTTCCAATAATTCTCTTCATTGTGTCCCCTTTTATCACATCCCTTACATTTTTGGATAGAAGGTGTTTCTTCTTGTGTTTCTTCCACAATATTCTTCTCATTCCACTTCTTCTTGTTTTTTTTCTTTCTATGCTGCTCTTGTGGTTCTACTTGCTTGTGAGGATTGGTTTGTTGCTTCTTCTTGTCTCCTTCAAGGTATTTCGCTTGAATGTTGGGTTCATCAATTGTCTTTGTTTTGAACAACATCAATTTCCTATGAATCTAAGGCAACAATTCTCCCAAATATTTGACCAACATGTCTATATTTTTGAGAGAGACACACATCTAAATTGTTCTCTTTCTGAACTCTATCGTGAACTCCTGATCTGATTGTACTTGTATATGTTTGAAGTAACTCCATACTATTTTTTGATGTTCCTCATATTCTATTAGGTAAAACTTAGATTTGATCACTTCCTTAAATACTTCCCAATTAGTTACTAGTGCTCTACTTACTGCATCACTCTCCCACTCAAGCTTCATCTGAGCAAAAGAAATATTTTTTTTTCCAATTACTTCATGCATGTTGAAGTACACTTCCATATATTGTAGCCATTGGTTTATCCCGATACCATCCACTTCTCTAGCATAAGGATTTGTGTCCACCTTAGCTTCTACATGAAAATTTACCTATGTCTTATTGTGGATGCACTCTCACATTTATGGTTCAGTCTTACATTTTGTCTCTGGCTTGTTCTCTTCCTTATTTGGGCCTTCATGAAAAGTCTTTGTTTCCTTTCTCTTCGCTCCCAACAAATACAACACCATATATGTCAATGTAACTAAACTCTGCTCAAAACAATCCAATTTGTCTCTAGGGTCTTCTTCCTCTTCACCTTCATAATGTTCCCTTGCCATTCTTGATACTCTGCGTTTCTCTATCCATGACAACAATTCTTTTTCCTTTATTTTGTAATCACCACGGGTACTTACCATACATGTCTCATTAAATGTATTCGAACATGTGCTCTAATACCATTTTATCTGTAAATGAGATGAGAGGCTTATAGCCTACATGTCTCACCAACATAGAAATCTTTATAACAATTATAACTATGGCTTTATAGATGATAGAAAAATTCTCAACCAATATTTCCACTAGTCGAGTTGGGAGAACTAAGATGTATGGTCGAAAATATGATTAGTCGGAAAGAAATAATAAATCAAGTCGATTTTCCCAGTAGTCGAGTCGAAAAAGAATTGAGTCGTTGAGTCGAAGAAGAATTGAGTCGGGAAAATTCAAGTCGGTTCTGGGTGAAGCAAATCGACCAAATTCAAAATGAAACCAACCGATTGTATCCAAGTCGAGTGAAAGTAGAATTGAGTTGGTAAAATTCAAGTCAGTTCGGAGGCGAAGCAATTTGACCAAAGTCGGAATGAACATAGTCAAGTTTATCCAAGTCCAGTCGAAGTAGAATTGAGTTGGGAAAATTCAAGTTGGGTCAGAGGAAAAGAAAATTGACCAAAGTTGAGACGAACCCAATCTGGTTTGTCCAAGTCGGGTGAAAGAAGAATTTATTTTCAAAAATTCAAGTCGAGTGAGAGGCGAAGAAAATCAACCAAAATTAAAATTTTAACTAAGTCAAATTCGAGGTAATGTAAGTCGTAAGTGGAAGCAAGTCGGGTCAAGTCGAAGTTGAATCACTCGAGTAAGAAACACTCAAGTTGGATTTAATCCAAGTCAAAAATTTCTCTAAGTCGAGAAGGAAAGGAATAATGAGTCATGTCCAATTTAGTAAACGCAAGTCGTTACGAAGAAAAATTGAGTCGAGTAATGCAAATCGGGTTGAGTTGAAGCAAGTCGACCAAGGGAAGTTTGTTGGTCGACTCAGGGAAGAAACTCGACCAAAGATGAAAAAAAGTCAGATTGGACATTCCACGACAGAAGAGAAATGTTTGCTTACCAACCCATAACAACCATATTCATATCAAATGATCTCCAACAATGACCGATATCGAATTCCATTTTGCTAAATAAAATGCATAGAACCATTAATTTGCAGTGCATATATTAACCATTTATAAGAAAATATAAACCATGAAATTCATCACACATAAACTCAAAATTTACCCTAGAAACCCAAATGGGAAAACCAACATTCTTTTAGCTTTGGTCAAGCTCCTTTCATTCAACAATGGGAACGTTACAGGCTCTCTGGTACATGTCTATGATCCTCATTAAAATATCGTCAACCTCTCTTCATCATTCACATCCAAACATCCCTATATCTGTTATCGGAAACCATTTTTATAGAAGAATGCATCAACTGAGAGGTTAGATAGAAGGTTAGGTGTCATTGACACTTCAACTTCTCTTCAGACAGTTACTCCTCCCTTTCTTATTTGTTTGTCTTTTTCTCCAACATGGAAAAGGGTCTAAAGTCTCCTTATTCCTTTACAATATTTTTCCTTCTTTTACATATATTACATACAAAAATGGAAATCACTCATGCTGACATGGGGCCCTTCACATCAACAAGTTGATCCCTTTATCACCCTTAGCCTTAACAATGCATGTGTTGTTAATCTTTGAGTCCTGTGTCGATAACCAATTGTTATTGTCGGATCATATTTGGATCAACAGATAAGGGTACGGTCGAGCCTTCTTAACTGGTTCCATGAGATATTGGTTTGAGTACTAATGTTCAACCCTTCACATATATCAAAGAGATATAACACACAAAAAAACCTTATCTATAGGAACCTTGTAAACCCTAACCCTTGGGAAAGAAACAAAATAAAAGAGGAAAAGACGAGATACATCGTCGTGAAAATTTAGCTCCTGCATTTTGGTTGCAAAATTCCTGCAGAATTTTTCCTATTAACAATTTGGGCCATTCATCACTTCAGTATTCTTTAGGACGAAATATAACTCTGCAAGAGTAGAAAAAAAAATAGTGGTCTCGCCAGCATCCTTATTTGGGACCTATCCCATTGGATTCATCTCTTCTCCCTTATTGCGGTGGTACCTATCATTTTTAAGACTTTTTTTTTTTTCTGGTGGACCCAATCACCTTCTTGACATCCTTATTTGGGACCTCTCTCATTGGATTCCCTTCTTTACCCTGATCCTTATAGTACCTATCACTTATCAAATTATTAATTTTTTGGTGGACCCACTTTCCCTTCCATGCACCCTTATTTTGCTCCTATCCCATTCGATTCATCTCTTTCCACTAATTTTTGTGTTACCATTCACTAATAACCCTTTTTATGTGCGAACCCACCCGCCCCTTTCCCTCCCTAATGACCCACACCTACAACCAAGATTGGGGTACTAGCATCACTTCCCTGGAAAATCTCAATGAGGAAAACATGAATGATATCTTTGACCTTACTTCCAAAAGTTCTAGCATAAATTCCTGGCTCGCCCCACTAGAATCACTTCTCACAGCAATGACCCACTTGACAGACATGTGTCAACAATCTCAAGAAGTAGTGAACAACTTGATCGCATTGTTTAAGCAATCCCAAGATCCTTTCTTTTCTATACCACCTTTTAACCCTAAAGGCATTAAATCCTCCCATTTCACATCCTTTCATTCCAACCACTTTCCTAGAGTGGAGATGAAAAAATTTGATGGCTCGGATCCCACGGGCTAGGTCACTCAGATGGAACATTATTTCTCTTTGCACAACATTACTAATGACCTGCCCAAACTCCATTATGGTGTTCTCTATCTATATCCTGAACGATGGAAATGGTGGAAATGGAGAAAAAATGCATTCCAAGGGTATGTAGCTTGGACACAATTTTTTTGCAAAGTTTTATGAACACTTTCACATTTCCACCCTCCATTTAGGTCATTTGAACAAGTTGAAACACTATGGTATAGTGGAAGAATTTATAGCTATCTTTGAGCACTTGGCTTTCTGCAGGGAGGGTGGTTTAGATGTTTGTTTTAGGGAATGTTTTATCAATGGCCTAAATGATGAAATCCATTCCCACATCCTAATGGCTCACCCCTAGAATTGGGTTGAAGCTACTAAAATAGATAAGGAAGAACAACATTATATCTCTTCCCAAAATAGAAAAACCCCCTTTATTCCTCACCCTAAACCCTGCAATACAAACCCTCCTTTCACTCCACTAAAGATACATAAATTGACTCAGGTAGAAATGGATGAACACCAACTCAAAGTATTCTTCTATAATTTTGATGAAAAATATTTTTCAGGGCACAAGTGTAAGGAACATAATATTTTTATCGCCATCTCTGAGAATGTTTCAGAAGAAGAGGTAGAGGCTTCCCCTATGGTAGAGCTACCCAAACCAACTAATCTTATTCTTCCTTTTGATCCACCAGAAGTAGAATTGGTCATTTCACTAAATGTCCCCACTAGCTTCTCTACTCCCCAAACCCTCAAGCTAATTGGCTACATTAAGATCAGAATGTCATTATCCTAATTGACAGTTTAAGCACTCAAAATTTTATTCATCATCTCATTGCCCAAGAAACCAATTTCTATATCCATGCAGTCAACAATTTTCAAATCATGATTGCTAATGGAGGTTCCATGAAATGTTGGGGGCATTGTGAAAATGTGTGTCTCTAGATTGGTCAGTACAACCTGCAATATCATATGTTTTCTATTGATATGGGTGGTTGTGACATTGTTCTCAGTTCATAATGGTTACGTATTGTCGACATCATCCTTGTGGATTTTAAGGAATTAACCATGCAATTCTAATAGGAGGGACAACAATATAAGTTCCAAGGCATCGCAACAGGCTTCCCTGAGATCATAAATTCCCATTGAATGGAAAAGCTCCTAAAAAAAGGTCATTCGAGAATTATTTCCCAACTCCATTCCATTCAAGTAGTTGAGGAACCCTCTGTGCATCCTGGCCTCCAATCTATCATCTCCAAACACCAAGTTGGTTTTTCCACTCCCCATGGACTTCCCCCTTCCTGTGTTGTTCATTATCATTCCATTCCTCTAGTCCCAGGAAATATTCCTCCCAATTTTCACCCTTATCATCATCCCTTTTCCTAGAAGATTGAAATTGAGAAAATTGTTCAAGAATTTCTCTACATCGGTGTTATTCTTCCTAGTATCAACCCCTATTATTATCCTATGGTCATGGTACTCAAGAAAGAAGGAACTTGGTGCATGTGTCCATACCTTTGCATCCTCAACAAAATCACCATCAAAGAAAAATTTCCCATTCCTATCATTAATGATCTATTGGATGAATTGAGCAGTGCTTAGAACTTAACTAAACTTAATCTCCATTATGGATACCACCATATAGTCTTATAGATATATTCTCCTTTACGAGAAGCATTTCCAAATACAAATGTACTTCTTTTGGTGGTAGATCCATCATTCTTGTGGGTAACCTTGGTTAATTTCCTCCTGTTAGAGATAAGCCTTTGTATGCACGTAAAACAACTAATTTTCTAGTAATGTCCTTAGTATGGATTCATATATATATGTCATATTAAGCATGTATTCATATTAATATGGATTTGATTTTCTAACAATGTCCTTTGTATGCAATTAAAACAACAAGGAAAGTTTTTTGGGAAAAGAGTCAACATTATTATTAGTTTGGATACAATATTCCTCCAACAAGGAAATTATCTGAAACAATCATATTTTCATAATCTATTAACTAAAATGAGAAATGAAAAAATCATTTCTTGATGATTTGGACATTCTCATGTCACGTGTTGATATGAGTTTTCCTTTTGTGGAAAATATTTTATTTCATTCATCAATTCACTTATTCCGGCCATCTTGCATCCCATTTGTATTCTCAGGTTGACTCCTTTGCTTCCAAGTTCTTGGAAAAGATGCCATTGCATGGATTCCATACCTCATATTAAAAACCTTCTAACCCAGAAGGTATGGATTCCTCCAGTTCCCAACCTTTTCAATCCAACCCCTTTCATCGTGATATGTGTCTTCCAAGAGTAGAGGTGAACGAATTTGATGGGTCAGATCCCACTGATTGGGTCACTCAAATGGAATACAGCTTGTCCTTGAATGGAATCATTGATTACTTGGAAAAACTTCATTACAGTGTCTATATCTGGATCCTGAACATTGGCAATGGTGACATTGGCGTAAAAAATCACACCAAGGATATGTTTCTTGGACACAATTTGTGGCTGAACTTTATGAACAATTTGACATCGACACACATTCCCTGGGTCGTTTGATCAAATTGAAATAGTAAGGTACTGTGGAAGAGTTTATTTCCGCATTTGAGCAATTGGACTTTAGAACAAAGGGCATGTCATAGATTTTTTGGGGGAATTATTTATTAGTGGCCTCAAGTATGAAATTTGAGCCTAGGTCCTCATGACTCACCCCCATAATTTGTTGGAATGTACTCAACATATCAAGGAAGCACAATAGGTTTTTTTTTCTCAGCACCACAAACCCTCTTTTCTTCCTCATCCTCGCACCCCTAATCCTTCCCCTCATCCCACCCCTCTCAACATCCAGAAATGGTTGAACTTCAACTCAAGGGTCTTTGCTATAATTGTGATGAAAAATATTTTTCAGGGCACAAGTGTAACATAAGTTGTTTATGGACATCTTTGAGGATGTTTCTGATGAAGAGGTATAGGCTCCTCATGTGGCAAAGCTACCTAAGAAAAATGATCTCACTCCATCGATTGATCTACAGGAAGTTGAATCAGTCATTTTAGTGAATGACCTCATTGGATTCTATGTTCCCCAAGCCCTCAAGCTAATTGGCTACATTAAAAATTGAAAGGTCATCATCCTAATTGATAGTGGAAACACCTATAATTTTATTCATCGCCGCATTTCTCAATAAACCAATTTCTATATCCATGTCGTCAACAATTTTCAAAACATGATTTCCAATGGCAGTTCCATGAAATGTGAGGGGAATTGTGAAAATGTGTGTCTCCAAATTGGTTAGTACAACCTGAAATCTCATATGTTTTCTATATACATGGGTGGTTTTGACATTGTTCTAGGTGCAGAATGGTCACACACTCTTGGTCCCATCCTCATGGATTTTAAGTAATTAACCATGCAATTCCAAAAGGAAATCTAGTGGTATAAGTTCCAAGGCATCACAACAAGCTCCCCTTAGATCACCAGTTCCCATCGAATGGAAAATCTCCTAAAAAAAAGGTCATTCAAGAATTATTGCCCAAATCCATGACATTCAAGCAGTTCACACACCCTATGTGCATCATGAACTTTAATCTATCCTCTCCAAACACCAAACTATTTTTTCCACTCCCCATGGACTTTCACCTTCCTGTGGTGTTCATGATCATTCCATTCCTCCATTTCTTGACAATCTTCCTCCCATTGTTCGCCCTTATCATCATCCCTTTTCCTAGAAGAATGAAATTGAGAAAATTGTTCAAGAATTGCTAGATGTGGATGTCATCTTCCCTAGAACTAGCCCCTATTCTTCTTCTATGGTCATGGTCCTCAAGAAAGAAGGCACATGGCGCATGTTTCTATACTTTCGTTCCCTCAACAAACTCACCATCAAATACAAGTTTCCAATTCCTGTCATTGATGATCTATTGGATGAATTGAGTGGTGTTCAATACTTCACTAAACTTGATCTTTGTTTCAACTACCACCAAATACATAAGAAAGAGGAAGACATTCCCAAGACTGCATTTCAAACTCATGAGGGTCATTATGAGTTCTTTGTTATGCCCATGGGCCTGTGTAATACCCCCTCCACTTTCCAAAGTCTCATGAATCATGTCTTCCATCCTTTTATCCATGATTTTGTCTTAGTTTTCTTTGACGATATTCTCATATATAGTCAAACATGGAAATACCATCTTTCCCATGTGGATAAAGTTCTCCATCTACTTTCTCAACACCAACTTTTCCTCAAAAAATATAAATGTCCCTTTGGCACCTTGAAAGTGGAGCACTTGGGTCATATTGTTAGCAAGGATGGTATAAGGGTGGATCTTGAGAAAATTGAATCTATGTAGGATTGACCTCACCCCAAAAATCTCAATAGCTTGCATAGTTTTCTAGGTTTAATGAGCTTTTATCGCAACTTTGTTCAGAATTATGGAAAAATTATATCCCCTCTCACTGCTCTCCTTAATAGGAATGCTTTCAATTGGAATCCAACAATTGATCAATACTTCCACACATTGAAAGAGGTTATGTGAACAACTCATGTCCTAGCCCTTCATGTTTTCAAGAAGAATTTTGTCCTAGAATGTGATGCTTCTAGGAAAGGAATTGTGGCAATCCTCATGTAGGAAGGACAACCTTTTGTCTTCACTAGAAAACAAATTTTGGAGTGAAATTTATGCCAATCCATATATGATAAGGAAATGTTGTCTATTCTTCATGTTGTGGATATTTGATGCCATTAGCTATATGGGCAATGCTTCCAAATTAAAACAAATCACTGAAGCCTTAAGAATTTTATAAAAAAATTAACTTCATCCCCGAAGCAAAAAAAAAATGGGTGACCAATCTACTTGGATATGATTATGAGATAATTTACAAGAAGGGAAAATAAAATGTGGTTGCTGACGCTCTTTCCAGGAAGTATGAAGATAAAGGGTCCCTCTTTTCTCTCTCCTTCTTTGTACCAGATTGGCTCCAAGCTGTTTGCCAAGAATGGTTGCAAGACCGAAAAAATTCTTAGCATAATGACAAGATTCTCTACAAAGGCTGTATGTATTTAAGAAAATAGTTTCAACTTAAATATACGATGCTTTCAGAGCTTCATGCTTCCCCCACAACTGGGCATTGAAGGTTTACCAAAACCTATGAAAGGGTCAAACGTTCTTTTTTTCTGGGATGGTATGAAATAGGATGTTTGCACCTTTTTGGGTTAATGTGATGTTTGTCAATGAAACAAGGGAGAATCAGTCAAGGCCCCAGGTACACTAAAACCAATCTTTATTCCACCGACTATTTGACAATATATTTCTATGGATTTCATTGGTGGCTTACCTAAATCAGGAAATAAGCAATCATCATGGTGGTAGTTGATCATCTTTCCAAATATGCTCATTTATGTGCCTTTCAACACCTATTCACCGCATCCATAGTGGCTCAAATTTTCATGGATAATATCTTCAAGCTTCATGGCATGCCTCATTCTATTGTCTCTAACAGAGATCCCACTTTCACCAGCCATTTTTGGAAAGAGTTTTTTAGGCTCCAAGGAAACCAATTGCATCTCATCATTGCCTATCATCCCTATACTAATGGCCAAACTAAAGTTGTCAATAATTTTTTGGAAACATATTTGAGTTTTTTTTCATTTGACAAACAAAATAAGTGGGCTCAATGGTTACCCATAGCTGAATGGTGGTACAACACACATTACCATATAGCTACTCGAAAGACTCCTTTTGAAGAAGTATCTGGAAAAAATCCATCATCGGATATCTCATACATAATAGGTGTCTCAAAGGTTTAGAACGTTGATAAAAATCTT
The DNA here is from genome assembly GCA_009831015.1 of Picea engelmannii. Lineage (NCBI taxonomy): Eukaryota > Viridiplantae > Streptophyta > Pinopsida > Pinales > Pinaceae > Picea > Picea engelmannii. The sequence continues at coordinate 405,588 of ML792164.1, read as the reverse complement.
ACAGTTCATGAGGCCATTCTTCGTACCCTCAAAGAAAATTTGGCCATGGCTCAAAATTGCATGAAGCAACAAGTAGATCAAGGGAATCCTGAATGACAATTTGTTGAAAGGGACCAAGTGTTTCTTCTCTACAAACTTATAAGAAGACTTCACTCAAAGATAACCACTGACATAAACTTGCTCAAAACTTTTATAGTCCTTATGAAATTTTCAAGCGAGTGGGGAAGGTGGCCTACCAATTAGATTTTACTAGTCATTCTAAGCTCCATCATGTTTTTCATGTTGCATACTTAAAGAAGGTTATTGGAACTAAGTTCCAAACTCAAACTAGTCTCCCTAAGTTGGATGAAGAAGGTTCCATTTGGTTGCATCCAAAAACAAAATTAGACCAGCGCGAGCATGATTTCTTCTAGCGCACCATCAAGGAAGTTTTAGTGCAGTGGAAAGATACAACTCCAAAGATTGCCACATAGGAGTCAGCCACCATTGTGCAATAGTTTCGTCATCTCAAACCTTGAGGAGAAGGTTATTCTTCAAGGGGGAGGGCATGTTAGGGACCTAACTTCCCTAACTCCTCACATAGCTAGAATAATATATTTCCATGTAATAAATATCAACATTAGTTAATAAGGACTATTTAATAAATGTGAACAAGTCATTGTAAGAAAACCTAATAGAAGCTTCCACTTCTAGAACGATCTTCCTCTAGAATGATATTTGGAAGATATAATTAGTATAAATAAGAGTAGGAGGCATGAGAAGACTTTGACTCAATAATTATTGTAATAGAACTCTACTCTGTTGGAGGTTTCCTACTCGAAGAGGACCAAGTACATCAAGGAACCAATCAATTTTTTGTAGATGGTGGGATTCACCTTCTCTGACTCAGAGGTGTTCAATTTCTTGAGATTTATAATCATGAGAGTGGCCATAGTTTTGCATTCCTCCATCCCAAATATTTTAATAATTTCAACTATATATTTTCCTTGACCAAGGAAAATATCATCCTCTGATTTCTAGACTTCTAAGACAAGAAAATAATGCATTAGCCCCAAATATTCCATCCCAAATTATTTTTCTAAGTTGTTCTTGAAACTTGTAATTAGATTTTTTGTACCTATCAGGAATAGGTCATCAACACATAGAACAAGAATTAGAACATCACTTTTATCTTTGAGTAGGTACAAATTTGAATTTGCATTGTGTTTAACAAACCCAATGCTATGGAGATAGTTCTCAATTCTGGAATACTACACCCTACATTCCTACATGAGTCTATAAAGAGCCTTTTTAATCGAAATACATGACTTCCTCTATCATGAACCTCAAATCCCTGTGGTTGTTCCAAATAGACTTCTTCCTCAATCTTCCCATTGAGAAATGTTGTCTTGACATCCATCTAATGAATCTTCCACCCCATCTAAGTGGAAATGGACATTACTGCTCGAATGGAGGTATAATGAGCTACAAGAGAAAATTTATCATCATAGTCTAGTCCTTCGTATTGAGTGAAAACATGAGCTACAATCTAGCTTTGTAATTTTCAATGTTGTCATCTGTTTCATGCTTGGTCTTGAAGATCCAGTTGGAGCTTACCACATATTTTCCTTTCGGTCTTGGAACAATTTCCCATACTTCATTTTTCATTATTAAGGCATATTATTATACCATAACATCTTTCCATACCTACGTCTTAATAGATTCCTCAAAGTTGGTAGGTTCAGACTCAATAATATCACTCATAAGTGCAACATATCCTGAGTATCTTTGAGGAGGTTTACTTGTTCTGACTGAAGTCCTTGGGGATTTTACTTGTTCACTACATTCTTTCAATAATTGTTCTACCCACTTTGGTTTTCTTTTCTTGGAGGATTCTGACTAATCTTCCACATGTTCTTGATTATGTCCCTCAGTAGGAGATTATGTAGAGTGAGGAGACGATGCTTCCTTCTTTCCACTATTTTCCTAGTAGATGGAATGTACAGCATGTAGGTTTTTTAAGTTTTGTTATATCCAACAAGAATCCCTCTCTCTATCGAGGGATCCAACTTGGTCGGTTTATGTGCAGGAATATGACAAAATACAAGACATCCAAATATATGTATATGTCTAATGTTGGGTTCTTCCCGGTGAAGGATTCTTCTAGAGTTACATTTCCTAATACTCTGTTAGGACTCCTATTTTAAAGATATACTGTAGTGTTACAAGATTCTACCCAAAGGAACCTTGTAAGATCCTAATCATGAAACATTGCCTTTGTTTCCCCTACAATTGCTATGTTATTCCTTTCTGACATTCCATTCTGCTGAGGATTGTATGGAACTATTAACTCCTTCTTAATTCCTTCTTTTGCACAAAATTTATTGAAGGCATGAGACGTGTATTCTCCTCCATTGTCTGATCTGAGGACTTTTATCTTCTTCCTAGTTTGATTTTCAACAATAGCTTTAAACTCTTGAAACCTTCTAAGAACCTCTTTTAGGGTTTTTCCTTTTAGAAAATAAATCCAAGTTTATCTTGAGAAGTCATCTATGAAACTAATGTAATATATTAAATCTCCCCTTATAGAGAGAGATGACATGGGGCCACATATATCAGAATGGATTAGATCTAAAATTCCTTTCGACCGATGATCACTTTTAGGAAATGGTGCTCTCATATATTTTCCTAGAGAACATCCTTTGCATATTGCATGATGATATGTACTGAATGGAAGAATTCCTGTCACAATATTGCCCAAAATATTAAGGGCCCCATGACCAATATGAGCCATCCTCTTGTGCCATAGTTCACTATCTCTACTACCACTGCTATTGGATAGAGCATAATGTGAGTCAAAATGAAACTTGTACAATTTATCTTTTCTTACCCCAATGACTTACTCAAATTCTTTGCACATATTCTTAGGCTTGATATAATCCCTTCGCTCCTTGAAGGATACTGAATATCCCTTGTCTTCTAAGGAAGATACTGAGATCGTATTTTTCTTTAATCTAGGGACATAGAGAACATTTGAAAGGTAGAGAGGTTTTCCTAACTCCCTTTCAAACTTTACAATTCCTATCCCTTTTGGATGATATGCAGAGTCATATCCCAAAATAATCTCAAAGCCAAAACCTTTTTCTTCAAGATTACTGAAATAATCTTTATGACCAATCATATGAATGGATGCTCCACTATCAATATACCATACATATTTGGTTTGAGTACTCGATAGACAAGCCATGAAACTGTTGTCTTCCATTCCAACTCAGTAGTGAAGTTGGGTTGCTTAGATCCTATGTTCTGATACCATGTAAAAATTATAGCACAAAATCATCTGAAAATACAAACATAATGATCTGGAAATTCACATTTATTCTACAAATAAACACAATATTCAAAATAAAGAGCAACCACATGAGAACAAATATTTTTACCCAGCTAACTTCTTCTAGTCAGATTATTTAATTTTGAGAATAATAGTATAGGGCATAAGTGTAAGTTTTAAACCTGTGAAGTAAAGCAATGCATACAAATTCTTAAGCAAAACAAAAATTAATCAATGGCTCATACACATAGTGCATAGATATTTACGCTGGAAGCCCTTAACCGGGAGAAAACCAACCTTCCTTGGTGCCGCACCTTTCAACTCTTTTTTGTATTAATTTCACCATTCACCATACAATATATACTATGTTTTAGGTATTTCGTAGCTACCAAAACCCTAATCCCTTAATCCGTGATTAATTTAGAAAACTGCTAAAAATAGAAAAATCCGCTAAAATAGAAAAAACCGCCTAGACGCATTTGTCGAATCTGACGCACTCACACAGACACATGCAAATAATATAACACATACCCAACATTCCACCACTTGTTGTTTTATTTTCATATGAGGCTTGGCAGGATTACATAGTCAACAATCCAGGGCAACAATGTCCATTATTACTCTACACCAGGAGAACTTCTCTGTGCTCACAGACTTTGTCAATGTATCTGCAACATTCTTCAAAGTGTCAAACTTTTCCAACAACACCTTCTTTTCTTCAACCATGTCTCTCACAAAGTGATACTGAACATCAATATGCTTTGTCTTCGAATTATAAGTTGGGTTCTTTGCCAGGAATATTTCACTCTGACTGTCACAATCTAATCTCATTGCTTGTTGTACCAACCCAATACCTGAACACAATCTCTATAACCATACTGATTCCTTTCTTGCATGAGTGGATGCCATGTATTCAACTTTTGTAGTTGAGAGTGCCACTACAGCCTGTCTTTTTCTCATCCAATTGATTTCTCCTCCAAATAGGTTAAATACATACCCGCTTGTAGATCTTCTGTGATCCAAATCTCCAACCCAGTCTGCATCAACAAAGCCATGTACGCCCACCACTCTGTCCAATCCTGGTCTTCCTTGGTAGCATAATCCATAACTAGTAGTTCCATGAAGATACCTGAAGACCCTCTTTACTATTGTCCAATGCTCCTTCTTTGGTTTGACATATACCTGCTCAAAAATCCCACTGCATGTGCAATGTCTGGTCTAGTACAAACCATTTCGTACATCAAACTGCCAACTGCACTAGCATTCGAAACATGGGACATGTCCTATTCTTATTCCTGTTTCTTGGGACACTGATCTGCAAATAACTTTACACCTATAGGAATAGGAACCTTGACTGATTTACTACCATGCATATTAAACCTCTGAAATATCCTCTCAACATATTTTTTCTGATTCAACTAGAGTTTCCTGTTTGCACGATCTCTTTTAATCTCCATTCCCAGAATGAAGTTAGTAGCACTGATATCCTTAATGTCAAATTTGGAGGGTAGTTGTGATTTCACCTCCTTGATAACATCCATGTTATTTCCTACCAGCAACATGTCATCAACATAGAACACTACATAAATGAAGTGATTACCATCCTTCTTGGAATATACATAGTGATCATCCCTGCTTCTCACAAATCCCAATCCAAGGATGTACGTGTCAAACTTTTGGTAACACATCCTAGGTGATTGCTTCAAACCATATAGTGACTTCTTTAGCTTACAAACCAACTTTTTCTTTCCCTTCACTACAAATCCTTCTGACTGCTTCATGTAGATTTCTTCTTCCAGATCCCCATGTAGGAATGTCATCTTCACATCCATCTATTCCACTTCATGATCAAAAGAAACAACAATAGATAAAAGAAATCTAATAGACATTAACTTGGCAACAGGATAAAAAAATCTCACCAAAGTCAATTCCATCTACCTGGGAATAACCTTTTGCTACTAACCGAGCTTTGTATTTCTGCACTTTTCCATTTGCATTAAACTTCTTCTTAAACAACCATTTTCTACCAACAGATTTTTCTTCCAGATGGAAACTCAACTATATCCCATGCCTCATTCTTATCCAAGGCATCCATTTCTTCAACCATGGCCTTCTTCCATAGTTTACTATCCTCTGAATTCATTGCTTCTTTGACAGTTATGGGATCATCATTAGTAATAGATAAAGCAAAATTGGAACGAAAATCAGGTGAAATATACCTTTCTGGTTGCCTTATTTCTCTCACTGATCTCCTCAACACTGGGGTATGAGGTTATTCTTCTTCTTCTGCCTCCATATTCTTCACATGATTCAAATTTTTCATCATCCAACTCAAGATATATTTTCTCAGGTTCTTATTGCCTTGGTAGGAATTCCTATTTGGAAACATCTTTTACCTCTCTAAAAACAACATCTCAACTATAAACAGTCTTCTTAGTTTCTGGGTTCCGAATCTTATAACCTTTCACACCATCTTTATAACCAATAAAGATACACTTTTCAGCTTTATTATCGATCTTACTCTTATTTTCCTTTTTAACATGTACATAAGCATCACAACCAAATGCTCTAAGATGTTCAAGAGAGGGTTTGTTTCCAGTCCATACCTCATGTGGAATTTTATCATCCAACACTGATGAGGTTAATCGATTGACTAGGCAACATGTTGTACCCACTACCTCTGCCCAGAATTCCTGTCCTAACTCGACACCACTAAGCATGATCCTTGATTTTTCCATCAGTGTCATGTTCATCCTTTCTGCAACTCCATTCTGCTGCGGTGTGTATGGAGTAGTCTTCTTCCTTTCTATACCGCACTTCTTACAGAATTCTTCGAATTCATTTCTGCAGAATTCTCCACCATTATCTGTCCTCAATACCTTTATTTTCTTTTATGTCTAATTTTCTACCAGAGCTTTAAACTCTTTAAATTTATCAAATACCTCAGATTTATTTCTAAGAAAATAAATCCATGTGTTCCTTTGGACCTATTCATGGACCTGTTCATGTTCATGTTCATAAATATATGAATGAAACATAATACACATATTTACCTAGGGATGGAACATGAACAGGTCCAAACACATCATTGTGTATCAACTCTAAGATCCCCTTTGGTCTTGTAGCACCATATGGGAATATTACTTGATTTTGTTTACCATATATGCAATGTTCACAAAAATCAAAATCCAGAGTGTAATTAGACATACATTCAACCATACCTTTACCGTGTAGTGTTGGAAGGCCCTTTTCTCCAATATGACCTGGTATTTGATGCCACATCATGGTCTTCTTTTCAGGGACAGTATTGGTCTTGTCTCCTTAATTTCTCTTCTCAGGAGGAAAATTTTTTTTACACCCATTAGTATAAGTTCTTCCCAACAACTTGTACAAAGTTCCACATCGAACTCCCCTCATCAACACCATTTTCCCTTGTACCATCTTGCAAGTGCCCTTTCCCAATACAATATCCACTCTTGCATCATCCAACTTGCTTACAGATATTAGGCTCTTGGCTAGTGTTGGAATGTACAGAACCCCAGGGAGAGTTCTAATCCTTCCATATTTTAGCAACAAGTTAACCCTTCCATGTCCCATGATTTTTTCATTCAAGTCATCTCCTAGGAATACATCACCACCATCATATTTTTCATATTCACAGAGCCACTCCCTGTGAGGAGTCATATGATATGATGCACCTGATTCGATCAACCATACATCATGGTCTACATGTGTACATGTAGATGCTAGGTAAACATCACCAACTTCTTCAGTGGAGGTTTTCACCTCTGTGGAAGAGGTACTATTAGATCCCTTTGGTTTATCTACCTTCTTAGACTTGCAATCTTTCTTATAATGCCCTATTTTACCACACTTCCAACATTTGCTCAAAGATTTTCCTGGAGACTTAGATCTACTTGCAGATTTAGATCTCCCCCCACAAGAAGAATTACGATGATTCTTTTCTTTGGTATGGCTTATTACAAATAAAGCATATGTGCTATGAACATCCATGCTTTTCTGCCTCATCTCTTCAGATAACAAGGATGCAACTTCATCCTCATACTTCAATGTAGATTGAGTGGTACTACCAATTGCTACAACTAGATTATCCCAAGAGCCTGGAAAAGAAAATATCAAAGTAATACACTCATCTTCTTCTACAATCATAATATTAATAGATACGAGTTGACTTACCAGAGTATTAAAGGCATTTAGATGTTCTGTCACATAATCTCCTTCTTCCATCCTAAGATGATACAACTTGTTTTGAAGAAACAACTTGTTTACTAGGAACTTTGATTGATACAAATACCCTAACTTATCCCATAGTTTCTTGGCTATAGATTCTCCTCAGACATTCAATAACATCGAATCTTCCAGGAAGAGTCAAATAGTACTCCTTGCTCTTATGTCCAACTTCTCCCAATCTTCCTTCGACATACCAATAGGTGGTGTACTAGTAGTTTGTGTACTATTAGGTTGTGTACCATTCGACTGTGTCCCAGTAGGCTGCATACTAGTATGTTGTGTACCAGTCAATTGTGTGCCAGTAGGCTGCGTACTAGTAGGTTGTGTACTAGGATCCACAACGATCCATTGTTCTTTGTCTACAAGAAGGTCCTCCATATTGAGCTTCCATGGATCAAAGTTTTTATCATTGAAATTATCTATCTTGATTCTAGAAGAGCTTTCCATTCCTCTTTCTACACTTGAATCACCATTGCAAAAGCTCCCACTAAACCCAGGTTTATCACAAACCCAAGATAAAATTGATCTACCAAGACCGAGCCAAACCCTCAGCAACAAAGGTGTCCCTTTGATGCCAAAAACGAGCTTTGATACCACATGTAAGTTTTAAACCTGTGAAGTAAATAAATTCATATAGTTTCATAAGAAAAACTAAAATTAATCAATGGCTCATACACATAGTACACAGAGATTTATGCTGGAAGCCCTTAACTAGGAGAAAACCGACCTTCCTTGGTGCCACACCTTTCAACTCTTTTTTGTATTAATTTCACCATTCACCATACAATATATACAATGTTTTAGGTATTCCACAGCTACCAAAACCGTAATCCCTTAATCCAGGATTAATTTAGAAAACCGCTAAAAATAGAAAAATCCACTAAAATAGAAAAAACCGCCCCAAGAAAATTTTGGGGTGCTGCTCGTAACCAGGGGGGCCAAACATGCCCCTCCATTGGGACCCCCCTAGGAAAGCACCCAACACACACGACACAAAGAGTGAGGGAATTTTGGATTGTCAGACGCAGTTGTAGAATCTCATGCACCCACACACACACATGCAAAGAATATAACATATACCCAAAAATAATATCTCTTATCTCAAATCTTAAATAATCCTCCTTAATCAGATTTATGCATGTACAAATCTACCCTAGGTCTCTCCATCTATACAGATTGAGTCCCTTATTCTTCTTGATAGTACGAATTAACATTACTTTCCCTTCTATTGTACAGATCAATCTATACTCCTCAATGGCTGAGTGAATCAGATGTATTCATCTTCTGGATGTACATATCAGGTTGTACTACCTGTAGATTGTATGGGTCTTTCCCCTATATTTTGAGATATCATACCTAGCTCAGCCTCTCCTCTTTAGTCTTGGCCCTGACTCGAATTACATTTAGAAAATAAATTATTCCCCTTGACAAATTGATTCATTGCCCAATAGAAATATCAAACATCTTTTTATACTTGAAGTTGATCCATGTGAAAGAATGAGAAATAATCTTAGCCATTAAATCTAGATCATGATCAATGGATGGGACTTAATCTCTTGATGAGACAAATTAAATGTACTTTTTGAGTTCTCACAACTTAGAGAACCTTTCTTCACTATAATATTCTAACAAACCAAAGCACTGAACTTCATCAACCCAATGTTTCCTTGCAAAAATAAAACTACTTCGACTACTTGGAGTAGTTCGAGTAGTCTTTGCAGTCCTTGAAGTATGATTCCTTTAATTCTTGTTGGATATATTCTGGTCCATCTCTTTCATTCTCCTTCAAAGTCTTATTTTTCATCGACGGTGTATCATATTGAAAAGGCTCATTCTAGGTATTATGAACATCAGGCCTATTATAACGCCACTTTGGCCTTGACTGATGGAGGTTCTCAGAAAAATTAACCTGTTTGTGCCCTTTAGGTTCATTCACGTCAAATATCAATCCCATCAATTGAGCCCACCTTGATAAGGGAATGTTTTATTTCGTCAATTGTTGGTGGATTTCTAAGGAATAGCAATAATTCAACCAAAACGGGAGAAAACAATTCCAATTTGTGAAAGGATACGTCCAAATTGGAACATGTGAGTAGTTTTTGCTTCAAAACTTACCCCATAACAAGCTCTAACTATGTTACCTACTTCATATTTGAGAAATGGTTCCCTCAGAGCCTCCCACTCAAGTGGGTGGAAATCCAACAGTTTGGCGTGAAACTCTACTTCACACAAACTCTAGCCTTTTTTGAGGAGGACAAGGCAGGGGTGCTCCATCCCAACATGGATATCCTTCTCTTGTCTTCCTATGGAATTGTCCATATTTATGATAAACAATCTGCATATTACTCATACTAAAACATCCCATAGAATAAATAATATCTTAAAATTTTCCTCCAAACTGTGTATATTGTTCTTGATGCAATGATGTGAATTAACCATATTGATTGTTGTTGTTGTTATATATATATATATATATATATATATATATATATATAACCCTTTCTTTTTTGGCTCTACATAGAGTTTTAAAAATAAATCAATAAACCTATAATTTCCTAAATATTGGAGTATGTTTCGACCTCATACACCTATCTTGTGAAGTGTATTCGTTTATTTATTTATTTATTTTTCTCTTCTTTTGTACATCGAATTTTTTACAATCCTAATCACAAGACTTTCCCATCCAACCTCATTGATGTTATTAGTATTTGCACCAATCACAAATGTGCCTCTGAAAATTTATCCACATTAAGCCACTATATTGAATGCGAGCTTCAAGCAAGTGTACTTCATATCTTTTCATGCTTGTGCACTAACTTACAATCTCCTCTTCAAACATAATTGTTGTTCACAATTTTAATAAGAATTGGATTCCAAATTTTAATTCCTCTTATGCAATACCCCTAGGCTGAACCCCAATGGTACATATAAATATGAATGAACATATAGGCTGGTGAGCCAGGATAGTTTGGGCCAGGGTGCCTATGTGGTTATTAGGATGGGGTCCAGATGCTAAATGGATAGGGAGACATCATTGTAATATGTAATCACATGCAAACATTAATGAAAACACATCATTGTTGTAGACCGACCATGTAAAAGAGTATGGGGGGGTAAACTCCACTTGTAATGTACCCATCCACCCTTGCTAGGTCACGTAATGCAAAAATATCTTGTCATTAGTTCTAAGAACACTTTCTAACATACCCAACCACCAACTTGGCTATGCCACTTAAAATTTCTAAACTTTGATACCACACTGTAATATTTCCATTACTGACAACTCTACAAAATTTCTATGATACTAATTAAAACATATAAATACTCAGCCATGCATAGTTATATACATAATCATAACATAAATATACATGCAACATAAATAGGATAAAACCATGAAAGAAAATGCATAATTATTATTGAAACACATGATTTAACACACAATTGACACTTATCTTTGATTAAAGGACACCAACTGTGTGCAAACCTTCCACGTTCCTTCCCGCCTTAGACTGAATTGCTCATAAGTCTCAGCAGTGGGCCACCCTTGAGCTGGGGATAAAATCCACATGGGTAAGGTATCCTAACTAGAATAAAGTATCACATTCAATAGGAAACTCAATCACATGTAACTTAGTCACAGGTGACTCAATCATAGGAAATTTCGTCACGGGTGCTAATTCATATTGACAGCCTACAATCCCTCATTCCCCACATGCATGTCCCACCCCAGGAAGTGTGTCTCTTCTCTGCTCAACATTCCTTTGGCTTACCCACTTCTCTTCCAGGGCTTCAACAACAAGGCGAACAAGAAGTCTTAGAGCATTGTCGATGCATTTTAGCACCTTGGGAAATAATTCCCAGAAATTATCTCACCTGGAGAGAATGCAATGTCCTACGGACTTGAAAACCTACCTCTTTAGTCCAGCTCTCCAAGATAATAAATGTACATATATCTGTGACAGTAAAAACAAGGTTTTATGACAGTAACAACAGGCTCATAACCATCCCCTGATGATCGAAGCATGATCCACCAAAATGTACTAAGTCCAAACTATATGAATGCATGTCCCAACTTGACAGTTGTCATGTTGAGAACTGCCTTCAGTCCACATGTCCCACTCCTTCAGACTTAGGATAAAATAATATCCATACTTTATACTTTAAGGAATATTAATATAATATTCATTTTTTAGGTTAGAGCCCCCTTAACCTCAACTAGTGGATTTTCCCCCCCATACTCTTTTACGTTGTTGGTTTTCCACAGTGATGTATTTTAATTATATTTTACATATGATTACATTTACAATTTCAGTACAATAATACTGGTCTTTTGCATCCAGGCTCACTAACATCAAAATACAAAGATCCTGCACTAAACTAGTGTGCACAGAACTTCTGGGATGTGAGCACTCTTCTTTCAGTCTGCCACCCTTACACACTTACATAGGTGTGTGTTACAACATGACGTATATAAAAAAGGCTCTCTGGCCTCCAAAATCATGCACTAATCTAGTGTGCACTGAATCCTAGAATGTGTGCATTCTTCTTTTTAGTGCGCCACTCTTATGCACTTACATTGATGTGCATTGTGTACATGGAGTTGTTCCTCATTTAGTGTGCCATTACTATGCACTTACACAAGTGTGCGATGTGTACATGGATTTGTTCCTCATTTAGTGTGTCATTCCTACACTCTTGCACAAGTGCACATTGTGTACATTAAACTTCGCGCTATATTCATTTAAACTGTGCGCACTCCTTTTGATGCGAGATTCACATGCACTAACTCAATGCATCCAGTACCAAACCAATATATTGTTCCTTTGTATCACCAACTTATATGTAAATTATAGTTACATTTATATGTACACTTGAGTTCAACCTAGGGGTATTACATTCCCCTCCCCCTTATTTATGCATTGTCCTTAGTGCAGTATATACACATAAATAACCAAAATTTTAAAAGTCTTCAAAAAGATGCGAGTATTCTTCCCGCATAGCATCCTCATGTTCCCAATTTGCATCTTCAAGGATGTATTGGGTCCCTTGGATGTTTACTAGCCCTATGGCTTGATTCCAAAACTGTTTGATCTTTTGATCCAATATGCACACTGGATGCACTTGAAAATCGCCTTCTTTCTCCACCTGAATCACATTCCAATCAATAACATGATTAGTATAAAGTACATGCCTTTTAAGAAATGATACATGGAATACATTATGAATGTACATTGATGCAGAAAAGGAAAGCATGTATGTTATAGGCCCAATCGTTTCCAGGATTTCAAATGGCCCACAAAAATGAGCTGTCAGCTTTGAGAAATTTCCCAACTTCAGGGAAATTTTGTTGGCCTTTAATTTCAAGAACACATGGTCACCCACATTAAATTCCTTGTGATTTATTCCCTTATCGGCATAGCTTTATATCTTGTCATGGGAAGCCTTTAAATTATGCTTTATTTTCATCTTCTCTTCCATTTCCTTAAGTAGTTCTAGCCCAACCATTGTGTGATCTATTGGGTTTTCCCATCTCACTATCGTGTTCCATTTTTTTCCATAAAGTGCCTCAAAAGGGCTCATCTTCAGGGATTATTGGTACCCATTGTTGTAAGAAAACTCTACCAAGTGCAAATAATCCTCCCATTTGGATGGTTAATCCATCACATACATCATCAACATATCTTCTATCACCTTATTTACCCTTTCTATATGCCCATCTGACTATGGGTGATAAGTTGTGATAAAATGCAGATTTGTTCCAAATACCTTGAATAATCCTTTCCAAAAATTTGAAGTAAATTTGGATCTTTATCAGACACAATTGTCTTGGGCATTCATGTAATCCAACTATTTCTTTCAGATAAATATCGACTATTTTAACTGCCTTGTGAGTGAGCTTTACTGGAATAAAATGGGTATATTTGATAAGATTATCAACCACTACCATGATAGAATCATTCTACTTGCTATTTCTTGGTAGTTTATGTGAAAATTCCTCCTAAAACCCAACACTTAACAGTTTATTAATTTTCTATTCTTTAATAACTAAATCAACTAGGTAATTTTCTTCACAAAACTTAAATATGCAACATAAATAATAACCAGGATCTAACGGTAAACAAATAAAAACAATCACACAAAATTACACAAGATTTTTTTGACAATAGTCACCGGAAAAACCCAAAATGTGAAAACCGATACAACAAATTTCAAGTTTTTTTTACAGCAGTAGGAAAATATAGATATCTCTTACAAGATGAGTCGACCTCCTCAAGAAGTGATAAAAATTATCAACGTTACAATTTTCTAGTCTTAGTATATCCTTTATCGAGTCTTTGGAACATAAACTCTTTAGATTAGATGGTTGGGTCTCCCACAACGTCTCCCTCAAATAGTGACCTGTGTAACCCACGTCCTCTCCTCAACATCCCCTTTTACAGTAATCTTCAAATCTGGAAAATAGCCTCTGCAGCACCTAGAGTGTGGTCGCCCTCTTCTCAAGACGTCCTTTGTATTTCTTCCAATCCACCACTTCAAACCCTAGCTTAATCCCTCTCTATAAGTTCTAGATCGAGCCTCCAACTCAACTAATGCGCCCCTCCTCCTAGTCGACCTCCTATTATGTTATTGAGCAAGTGAAAACCCTAAATCATCAATGAGATCTATGGCTGAGATCTAATCTTGGCCTCTCAAAGAAATGGATGGTCCAGATTAAAAGATCCATCACTTAAATTTTTGACTTTTTAACTTTAGAAAAGAACTCAATAAGTCAGCATTAAATTAAAAACTCTAATGTGACTTTTTCATAAGTTATACTTTAAGAAAAGCATTAATACATCAACTAGGAAGTTTCATTGTCCTCTCCTAGGCTGGAACACAAGCCAAGAAGAAGACCTTTGTCGCTACACTCTTCTCAACACTCCCTCTTAGCGAGGAAGGGATTATGTCTCAACCCCATCTAATCTCTAAACTTCTCAAAATTTTGTCTACTCAGTACCTTGGTAAAGATGCCTACCATTTGCTCATCATTATGTATGTAACCAAGCCTCAAAGATCCTCTCTGTACACAATCGTGGATGAAGTGATACATGATATCGATGTGCTTACTACAATCATGAAACATTGGATTGTCAGAGATCTTTATGCAACTCCGATTGTCACAGTGAATCACAATAGCTTCTAGCTCTTGCCTAAACAAGCCCAAAAGTAACTTCCTTAGACACATTGCCTCACATGTTTCCAAAATGGTTGCCTTGTACTCTGCCTTAGTAGAGCTCAATGCCATTGATCTTTGCTACCTGTTGAACCAGGAAATGATGCCTAATCCAATGTTGAAGAAATAACATGGAGTACACTTCTTGTCCTCTACACATCCTTCCCAATCAACATCAGTAAAACCTGTTAATGTCACTCCACCACTATGCTCATAAAATAGCTCGTACTCCACTGTCCCTCTAATATAGTGAAGCACATGCTTCATAGAAATACAATGTACTCTTTGAAGGTCCACCATGAACTGACTCAAAGATTTTACTTCAAAGTTGATATCTGGCCGAGTATTGACCAGATACATGAGAGATCCAATCAACTGACAATAGACAGTGGGGTCTACTATCTTCAAATCTGATGCATGTTGACACCCATGAGTGTAACATAGTACTCCTGCCTACAAATGGGTTGCAGTGCCTATTTATTTATATAAATATACTTAATAATATACTAGATAGGTGGGACCCCCTTGTAGATCATGGTGAAAAATAAAAGCTTCTCTGAATTGCATTCATGACAACTTTACGAAGCATATTATAGTTTGAGAAAAACACAAGGAATTCGAATAAATTTTCATATGCAATCAATGATGATAAAGGATGGAAATTTTAAAACAAGAAAAGAAGTCACAATCACTTTAGTTATAACTGTTATACATCTGCTTTGACATATGGTTTAAAATTTGGACTCCAACTCACACTCACATTGGTTATAATATATTGCATTCATGGTATATTGTGGACAATAGTTATGGTTTATGCAATTGTTTGAGTTCAATCGATCCTTGCAAAGTGGAACTTGTTAGAAATATGGGACATATTATATAATTGATGCTGGTATAAAACTATGGTATAGAGGGTTTTCGTTTCAATTTGGCAAAAGGAAGTGACATGTTGGATTTGAATTAAACTTTATTAATGAAAATGACGAAGTTTGGATGCACTGCACCCTAGATATGGTTGATGGAAATCAATGAGTGGGTGGAGTAGCGACATGCATTTACTGCACATCATTCTTACCCACCTCGAGCTCAACACCCTCACCTTGTCGCACATTTTGGTTGCTATGGTTATTTTTCCTCAGTTTCTCTCGACATTTGGAGAATAGTGGTGGTACTTGGTTCTTTTCGACACTTTCCTCACATGTATGGTAAATCTCTCCCTTCCATTCATCATTCTAGCCTCACTCTGGATAGAATCTCTATGTTGGCTCTTAGAATTCATATGCAGAGTGCTTTCTTTCTTAAAGATATGGTTGTTGAATGTGTATTTTGTCTGTGCAAATGATATTGCTTGGAATTTCAAATGTTATAAATTGGAATTTGTTTATATTCTCCTTCATGTTGAAAGTATTTGGTTATGATTGCACCCGGCATGAATGACTGGTTATTGTTTCTCTTTGTTGTTTATAGAGTTATGGCAATTTTTGTTTGTTATCACCCACATCCCAAGATAGAATTGTGGAGGTTTTTTATGATAAACAAATGAGACAGTCAGTTATGGGTTCTTTCAATGTAGTATTATTACCTCCTCCTCTATTCATGGGGCCTTGTTTCCCTGTCAAATTGCCATTTTTACAGTTCAAATGTATGCAAAGTCTGGTTCTACCTAGAGACCACCTTTGAAATCACTGTGTCAAACCTTGTTGGAAATTTTGGTTTCATGTTACAAACCCCACTTTTCGAGCTGTCTCACTTAGCTATTGTTATGACCCGGTTCTCCTTTTTCGTAGATGTTGCAAGCTTGAACTAGAATTCTGAATTGGTTATGTGTTAACCTGATAATGAAAGGATTCATTACTTGCATATCTCTTTGGTCCATGGGATGATTACCTATAGGATTTTTGTTCATTTTCAAAGACTGTATAATGAATAAAAGAAAAGAATGCCAGGGTTTTGAACCCGACCCGCCACATAGAAATACTGGAAGTAGTTACCAACCTCATATGTTGAGTATTTTTTGGCCTATGTTACACTCCATTGTGCACTGAATGTGGTTTATTTTAATTAATGAAATGTTTATGTTGACAATCTATCATGTGAAAAGAACTCTGCAAATAAAAGAAATAAATTGTACAGTGGGAGGGAATTGGTTATAGTTGTTTTGGCTTGGTGATGTTTGGAGTCATTTGATTTTTACAAAAAGGAAAAGCAACCAGCTAATAAAATAAAGGGTCTCGAACCCAAGCTATTGTACATAAATTTATTTTGGTTGATGTAAATCTTAAATTTAAATGGCATGTTCTTTTTCTCAGCCTCCCATGTCTGCTCTAAGTGCTTTGCATATGATCGTTGATAGTTGGAATTATGGACAGTCTGTCTATAAATTGTGTTGTTGTTCGAAGAAGAAATATAGGAAATGACTGACTGAGTTTGACAGACCTGGAGATTTTCTTTGGGTTTGATATAGAAGTTGTCATGTCTTTAAATTTGAGATTGCCTACAGTTTAAGATGTTGTTTTGTCAATTAGGGGTATGTTGTTTTAAAATAACAAATGTTATTTCATTTAATGGAACAGTGTCCATTTCATTTCTCGTTCATTATACCATTTTTTGCTCCTTACAAGCCCATCATCTTCCTAGATTCATTTTTAATTCTATTTTGTTATTGTAAATGGTAGTTCAAAAGAAATAATGAAAAGGAGAAGGAAGTGACTAGTGTTTAAATTGCAAATGGAAGTCTTGTTTTGATATGGACGTTGCATCTATGTTGCTTGAACAGTATCCGCTGGTGGTCCCTATCCATGCTACCACTTTTCATTCATTACCAACCTTTCATCTTCCCAATAACCCTATCATTCCATGTTCAATAGAAATTAATTATTGATTTATGTAATATGATGAATGGATTGATTTCATGTACTTTTGTTGAGGATGATAGAGCCAACCTTTGATTTTATTTAGGTAGGGTTGATGCATGGGCTGTCAAGATTTTTCATAACTAATTGGAACATTTCTTTAGGATGAGATTTTTCAACAAAGGTAGTAATATCAGAGGTAATATAGGTAGGGGAAATTGGAATAGGGGTCATAGAAGACCTCATTTCTCCATACATTTTGATGTTTACCCCCAAGAATTGAATCATATTTTCCAAGCTAGGTCCTTCAACCTAGTAGGCCAAGGGACCTTACAGCGTCGAACTCAAACACTGCCCTTCCAAGCACATCAAAACTTCTTCGGCATCTCAGTCCCTCCTCATGTATCAATGTGACCAGAACCGCCTACCGACGATTGTTGGAAAGAGATTGTTCACCAACCTATTTTTCATAACCATGGTTGGCCTACTGCTTCTTTTTGATTACCCCCTCCACCACCAAATAATCAAATATCCCAAGTTGATCATGATGTCTCACCCGTGTAGTGATCTCATCCCAGTAAGAGGTTAAAAATATATGTCCCTGAGCCTGTGCAAGACAAGGGAAAAGGAGTAGCCACTCCATATAGCTCATCCAAAGAATGTTTCAAATCTGTGTCTTCTCGCCTTCATCTTAAGGATGATTCTTCTCATGTTATCATTGCAGTTCAACCTCAAGGTTCCAACTAGCCAAAGGTTGCCAAAAAAAATTCAAAAGGGGACAACAGTGAAAAGAGGCCAAATGCCTCCCACAATAAATATGGTTTTTGACAATGGTTAATGTTAATTTTTATGTTAAAGACAATATTTTTACTTTGACAAAGTTTTGGACAGTAAGCATATGTTTAGGCAGTTTTTTTGGGACGGCATGAATATGATACTTTTGGATATGGTCATATTATATTTTGTTGATATTAAAATACTTGATCATAATTATGAAAATGGGAGTTACAAGGAGGACATATTTGAAATAAAATGATTGAGTTTTATATTCGATTATTTGATGATTATTAAAAGAACTTATTGGGAGTCACAATGGGCCCCACCTATTTAGTTATTATTAATTAAGAACTTTATTTATATGTACTATTATTTCTTGTCTCAACTAATTAGTTAAGCTAATTTGACTTAACTAAATAAAGGTAGTTGAACTACCCTAACTTATTGAGAAGGAATAAAATCTCAATGAGATGAGGAGACAAGGGGAGAGAATAGAAGGGGAACTACAACCATAAGGTTTGCTCTATAGTAGTGAGATATTTTCAACTTTCATTCATTCTGAGTTTACTAGAAATATTAATCCTCTTGTTGACAACAGGGTCTTATTGAAGGCATCAGGATTCAAAAACCAAATCACATATTCCAGCAGCTTGTTTTAAAGGTGTATGATTTATCTTTGGCAGTCTGTGTATTTTTGTTTGTGCATGAATTGAATTTCATGACTGATAAAGAATATTTTGCAGAGTCAAGTGACAAAATTTTGTGGCACGTCGATCCAAACATTTAGCTTTAGTTTTCTTCCTGTTGTCAGAGTCTTTTTATATGGTGCCCATCGGAGGCTTCTAAATTTGACTTTGGTCCCTACCCTCGCAGGGGTTTGTAGAGAGAACTGAGTTTTTGTATCTCAAAATGAAATAAATGAAAAATTAGATTATTGTTTCAATCTCACACACATGTTTTAATGATCCGGTTCATTCTTTTTCTTTTATCTCCATGTACACATTTGTATAATTTTTGAACACATTCATGTAACTTTGTTTAAGTTTATTTCTTTTACACTATTATATTTACACATAAAACCAACCTTGATCCTTTGTATTTAATACTTGTGTACTGAGCAATTTGTTTTGAGGCTATAAACCTTGGGTAACATTCCCAACAATCTCGTCTTATCTCGACAAGATATGAAAATGCTTGAGTAATGTTTTCCATACCTTTTCCTCAACATTTATTTGGCGACCATACTAGGGAGATCTTTCATATCTCTCTGGTTGATTGTATTCATGATTATCTTCAAATTTGTTTGTTTTGTCTAAGTAGTCCTTGACTGATTTATTTTCCATGAAAGTACATGTTACAAGATAGCCCAATATTTGAAACGGTCTTAACGACCAAACTAGAATTGCTTTGACCTTATTCAACACCATTTGAGAAACTGCTAGTACTCATGTTGAACTTGAATTCTATTGGGAAGTAATTGAAAGAGATATAAGTATATGTGAACACTGGGAAGCCAGGAAAAGGCAGCCTACAAATCAGCAGTAAACTCTCTTTTCCTAAATCCTTGGTTTTCCTTTCATGTGCTCAAATCTTCACATCTCTTGAAGAAGAAGAGGATTGTCCCCTGAAGCTACTCTTATTTTTGAAATAGGAAGGAGGAAAATCGTTCTGTCAACCCAAGAAAGTTATCTAAGGAGAACTTTGTATTATGTTTCTAGTTCACCTTCATCACCTATACCTATTACGTTCAACATGACATCTTCAGGTAGTGGTAGTGGAACCAGAGGAGCCTCTTCCTCCCAACCTTATACTTCATCAGTAATTGGTAGTGTATACAACCATCATGTCCCTATTCAATCACTACCAATCTGACTAAAGTGATAAATAAATATGGGATTTTTCATTTTGAAGAAGATAATATGACTACCCCATGGCACGTGTCCTCTACCTTAAATCTGGCACCTGCTACTCACCCATTACCAAATTTTAAGGAAAATTTACCTAAATTTTCGAGAAATAATACCGTCATCACCAATCAACATCTATTAGCATTTTCTAATGCTTGTCATAACATAGGGGTCAATGATAACGACACTTGCATGCATATATTTATCAACTCCCTTGAAGGGAAAGTTGCGGCAGATGTTTTTGACCTCCCTCCCAAAATTCTTTCCACGTGGGAAGAGTTGGTTTATTGGTTCAAGTCCACTTATGGACAATCCAAGAGTCTAGCTGAACAATTAAGGGAATATAACAACATTTCTTATAAAGATGGTGAAACCATTAATTCTTTTAACCTTCGCTTCACCAAATTATGTAATAAGATCCCTGAACTAATCCGTCCACAAAATCAAACTGCTTTCGTGCATTATTACAATGCACTACCTTCCCCTTATCACCATAGAATCAAAGAAAAGGCTACTACAATCTTGGTTACACTCTTCGTACTTTTCTATAATATGAGGAGAAACTTGAAAGAACGGGTCTCCCTAAAGGGAACTCGGTCAACAAAACATATATGTTCTCCCTCCTACAACTTGTACAAGATATGAAAAAATAAGATGATAGCCTATGAATGAAAGGGAAGTGTTTCTTCGCCTGCCCCTGGGGAATCGTATTATTCCTCAGTTCCTTTTAGGAATCCTAATGAAATTAATTTTCATCCAAAGGCCATTTTGTCTCGTAGTTGGTGTAACTTCTGTGAAGAAAATCATGAAGAAAGAACTTGCAAAGTTAAGAAAAATGTCAGAGATAAGATTTTTGGCAAAAGGCCTGATACCACAATCTCAATTATAGATTGGGTTGAACCTGAGGATGTTATGGTAATCAATACCAGGAACAAAAATTACACTGCCAAGGGAAAATATGACCCTCCTCCTACTTCTTCCTCCCCAAGCTCATCTTCGCAAAGTGTTGGTGCACAAGTTGTCAAAACTTCGAAAAATGAAGGAGTTCCTTCCCTTATTCCCTTTTCTAAATACAGCATACTTAACCAATTGGCTAATATCAAGGTTGATGCTACTCTTTTGGACATGGTTGTCATCCCTGAACAACAAAAGCATCTCAAGAATTTTATGGAAGGTAAAGTTTCTACCATAGACAATATTTTTGAAGAGCCAAAAGAAGAGGATTCAATTGTAAATAAAATGGGTGGAAATAATTTTAGGAACCCTGTAAAAAATCCCTCTTTTTATATTTATGTAAAAAAATATGGATAAAATAGCTCATTGTTGCCTAATTGATGGCGGGTCTGGTCCAAGTGTCACGTCAAAAATTATCATGGAATAGCTTGGCTTATCGTGCACTAATGAAAATTCTAGAAGCATGCTCTCTTATAACAATAATAGGTGAAATCAAGGATGTAACCTTAGTTCTGTGCATGCATCCTAAAATAAGAACAACCCTTAGTGTCCAGGTAATTGATATGCCAGTAAGAAATTATTCAATTATTTTAGGAAGAGACTGGAAATCCTTAACGAGTAGATATCTTTCTCTTGATGGAACATATTTGTCTGTCTCTAGGAACGGAAAGAACATTATAGTCCTGAGGGAAGGAATAATTTCACCATACATAGAGAGTGTTCCCCAAACTAACGTAAATTATCTTGAGGAAGATTTGGGAATATACTCTATCTTTGTTGATGAGGGTGACATTATCCTTGAACCATTTGATTTTGACGATGGCATGTGGCACACGCATTTTGATGGCTCATGCTCAAATGAAGGTAATGGAGCCAATATTATTCTATATTCTCCTATAGGTAAAATCCACCAACTTTCTTATAGGTTAAAATTTGCATGCATAAATAACATCAATCAGTTTGAGGCCTTATTATTAGGCATATAAAATGCATATAACCTTGGTTGTGACCACCTTACAGTCTTTGGTGATTCCAAACTTGTTTTGAACCTTGTACGTAACATTTATTCACCTAGAAATAAGTTGGTTAAATGCTATACCCAAGTTGTTTGGATTCTCATTTCAAACTTGTTATCATTTAACATCACTCATGTTAAGTGGGAACTCAATTCAATGGCTAATAGGATAGATGTGTCTGTAGCATCCTCTACCCAACAAATTTTTCCTCAAAGACCTAACTGTATGTTTAAATCTCTATATCATCCTCATATCCCTGATAACATGAAATCTTGGCAAGTGTTTCTAAATGATGAAGTCATTTGCGCTTTCATACAAAATGAACAGTTTAAGCCCAAGGAAATCATATCCATTGAAGACGATAAATTTCCTAAAGGCTTGACTCCTCTCGAAAGTTAATTTTAATCGAGTGGTGTATGAAACAAATAGACACATAAGGAAGAGGAGTCGAAAAGAAAAGTGGGTGATACCATTTCCTTGAACCTTGGGACACCCGAATCTCCAAAGGTTGTTAAACTAGGTGCCCAATGTTATGATGAAGAAAAAGCGAAATTCACAGAACTACTTCGTGAATTTCAAGATGTTTTTGCATGGTCATACAAGGATCTTCATGAATTTGATCCTTCCCTCATACACCATGCCATTCCTATCAAGGAAGGGGTAAAAACAGTTAGGAAAAAACAAATACCTATTAACCTTGTGCTTGAAGCTACTATTAGGAAAGTATTGGAAAAATGACTGAAAGCTGGTATAATCTTTCCAGTTAAGTATTCTGAGTGGGTTTCAAATCTGGTCCATGTTTGAAAGATTGTTTTCTAGATCAGATTATGTGTCGATTTCTGTGCTCTAAATAGAGCGAGTGTCAAAGATCATTTTCCTCTTCCTAATATGGAAATGATTCTACAACATGTTGTAGGGTCACAAATGATGTCCTTGATGGATTTTCTGGATATAATCAAATCAAGGTAAAAAGGACTAAGAGATATAAAACCACATTCACTACACATTGGGGCACATTTTCTTATGAACGTATTCCTTTTGGCTTGTCTAATGCAGGTGACACCTTTCAAAGAGATAGGTAGATATATTTTTACGATCTGATCAATAAAATTATCCAATTTTATCTTTATGATTTGACTGTCTATTCAAAGAACAGGTTGGATCATTTTGGTCATGTTAGAAGATTTCTCATGCGTTGCAGAAAATTTGGCATTTCTTTAAATCCTTCCAAATCCATTTTTGGTGTTACTAAGGGAAAACTCCTCAATCATATTGTTTCTGATTTAGGAATAAGCATTAATTACAAAATAATTATTGTGGTTCTAAACCTTCTTTCCCCCACCTCCAATAAAGAAGTCCAAGCTTTCATAGGCATTATCAATTTTTTCTGCAGGTTTGTTTCTAATTTTGTTGTCATGGTTAAACCAATTCATAATATTTTGAAGCAAGATCATTCTTTTTCTTGGATAGATGACATCGAAAATGCTTTCCTTAAATTAATAAAGAAATCAATTCTGTACCGGTTTTGGAGAAACCAGATTTTGAGAAAGATTTTATCATATATACCAATGCCACCGAGGAAGCAATTTCTGCTATCCTCTTACAATGAAAAATGAAAAAACCATTAGCATACATGAGCCAAAGTTTATCAGATGATGAAATCAGGTACCCTTATATTGAAAAACATGTTTTCTCTCTTGTTAAGGCTATAGAAAAATTTCTCTACTTTATTTTAGGCAAACATACGCAAGTAAGATTCCCTTTACCTATTGTCAAGTTTCTTCTCTCACAAACTTATCTTTCAGGAAAACTTGCACATTGGCTTGCCAAAATTCAAGAGCATAATTTAAGCATCATGAATTTAAAAATGATCAAGGGATGAGACTTATCCCTTCACTTAGATCAACACCCTGAACCAAGTGAAGAATTTGATGATAAGGATAATCCTCTTTCATCTCTATTCTATATTGAAAATAAAAATCGTTATATAGATGAACATCCTTGGTATAGAAATTTGGTGTATTATTTGAAGCATAAAAAATTCCCAGATAACTTGGATCCTCACCATAGAAGGAGACTCTGCCTTGAATCTTCCAGGTATATCATTTTAGGAGACTTTTGTTTAGAAGGTATGTTGATGGTTTATTACTTCGATATGTGAATGATGAAGAAGCATAGAAATTGTTACATGAAATTCATGGATCATCAGTTTATGTCATTCACATTGGTGGCCATTTTTCTGCTAAAGCTACTACCTTTAAAATCATAAGAGATGGTTACTATTGGACTTCAATATTTCAATATTCCTATAAATTCACAAGATATTGTGATAAGTGCCAAAAATTTGTTGGGAAATAACGTATTTCTGCCATGTCTTTACAACCTGTCCTCCCAGATTTCCCTTTTTCTAAATGGGGCCTAGAATTTATTGGTCCTATCGACCATATGTATTCCGTAGGGCATATTTTTATTTTTACAACCACTGATTACTTTACTAAGTTCACTAAGGTTGTCCCTCTTAAGCACGCACAGGATGAGCAGGTAATTTCTTTCCTAGAAACGAATATCTTTTCCATATTTTGCATCCCATTAGAGATCATTATAGACAATGGCCCGGCCTTCATTTATGCAAAGTTAACTCAATTTCTGATAAATTAGGGGTCAAAAATTTCACTTCATCATCCTATTACCCCCAAGGAAATGGGAAATCCAAGTCCACTAATAAGAATCTGGTTAGGATCATTAAGAGGGCCATAGAGTATAAACCTCTCCAGTGGAACACACTTCTCACTTACGCTCTCTGGGAAGATTGAACAACCACCAAGGAAAGCATAGGTTGAACTCCCTTTCAGCTCGTATATGGTCAAGAGGAAATTTTTCCTACTGAGTTGGATATTTCCTCCTTACAGATGATGTTACATATTGAAGAATTAAATTATTCCAATGTTCCCCAAAGGATAAATGCACTGTTATCCCTAGAAGAACAAAGGAATTTTGCCTTGGAGAACATAAAAAGAAGGCAACAAACTATGAAAAAGTATTTTAACAGACAAGCAAAAGCTATTGAATTCAAGATTGACGAGTAAGTCCTACTATGGGACTCGGCTCATGTTGAGAGAGGAAGGCACTGAAAGTTCCAGAAACTATGGCCAGGTCCTTTTAAAATCACTTTTTTCCTAGGTACAAACTCATACCTTATAAAGGATTTGGAAGAGTGATTGTTCTCTTACAACACTAATGGTTCCCACTTGAAACATTATGTGGAACCAACCTGATAATTAATGCTCGTTTAAAATGAATTTTGTATATAGCCTTTTGTTTTTCTAGTTTCTTTTTTTTTACTTTGGTTGGTTGAGTTTTTAATTTCCATTTTTTTTTTTTTTATCATAAATAAAGTATGGATCAGTTTATCCATATTAATGTCATTCTGTAAATATTGTTGATCAACAGAAAATAAGATACACATAGTTGTCGCGATGTCCTCCTTTCAAACATTGTTGAAATTTTCTTTTTTTTTACAACATTGTTGTAGGATAGTTGATTTTGTCTTCTTCTCTGTTTCTGCAATCCCTTTCTTCCCTCCATCCTGAGATCCAAAGAGAAAATCAAAAACATTCTTCTTGAAACTGAAGAAGTATTGTATGTTACATATTGTTCAAATGATATGCATACAGGACCAACCCCCTCATATGTACCACTTTCCATGAGTTATTCCCAAAGTCTCGTCTCATTATTTCCCTTAAGCCATCTTTTTCCCCCTCTTGCATAACTATTCTTTTCAGCGGTTTTTTTTATAATCTACTTCTACTCATCTATGAAACCAAACATACTGAGTTTTGAATATGTTATAAATAGATTTCCCTATGGAGTCACCAGTTTGTTGACGCCTAGGAGCGCAACATAATACCCCTTCCTGCAAATGGGTTACAATGCGTATTTATTTATTTACATATATTTAATAATATACTAGATAGGTGGGACCCCCTTTTAGATCATGGTGGAAAAGAAATGCTTCTCTCAATTGCATTCATGACAACTTTACGAAGAATATTAAAGTTTGAGAAAAACACAAGGAATTCAAATAAATTTTCATATGCAATCAATTATGATAAAGGCTGGCAAATTTAAAAGATGAAAGAAAGTGACAAGCACTTTAGTTATAACTGTTATACATCTTTTTGACATATGGTTTAAAATTTTGACTTCAACTCACATTCACATTGGTTATAATATATTGCATTCATGGTATATTGTGGAAAATAGTTATGTTTTATGCAATTGTTCGATGTCAATCAATCCTTGCAAAGTGGAACTTGTTAGAAATATGGGACATATAGTATAATTGATGTTGGTATAAAACTATGGTATAGAGGGTTTTAGTTTCAATTTGGAAGAAGGAAGTGACATGTTGGATTTCAATTGAACTTGATTAATACAAATGACGAATTTTGGATGCACTCCACCCTAGCTATGGTTGATGGTAATTAATGAGTGGGTGGAGAAGTGATGTGCATTGACTACACGTCATCCTTACCCACCTCGAGCTTCCCACCCTCACCTTGTCACACATTTTGGTTTCTCTGGTTATTTTACCTCCATTTCCCTAAGTCGTGGGAGAATAATAGTGGTCCTTGGTTATTTTCGGTGCTTTCCTCATAGGTATGGTAACTCTCTCCCTTCCATTCATCATTCTAGCCTTGCTCTAGATATAATCTCTGTGTTGGCTCTTAGAATTCATATGCAGAGTGCTTGCTTTCTGAAAGATATGGTGGTTGGATGTGTATTATGTGTGTGCAAATGATATTGGTTGGCGTTTCAAATGTTTCAATTTGGAATTTGTTTAAATTATCCTTCATGTTGAAATTATCTGATTATGGTTTTGCCCGGGGTGAATGTCTGGTTATTATTTCTCTTTGTTGTTGATAGAGTTATGGAAATTTTTGAAATTTTTGTTTGTTATCACCCACATCTTGAGATAGAATTCTGGAGGGTTTTTAAGATAAACAAATGAGATGGTTGGTTCCAAGTTCTTTCAATGTAGTATTATTACCTCCTGCTCTACTCATGAGGCCTTGTTTCCCTGTCAAGTTTCCATTTTTACAGTTCGAATGTATGCAAAGTCCGGTTCTACCTGGCAGCCACCTTTGAAATGACTATGTCAAACCTTGTTGGAGATATTGGTTTCATGTTACAAACCTTGCTTGTCGAGTTGTCTCACTCACATGTTTTTCAGACCTTGTTCTCTTTTGTCGTGGTTGTTGGGAGCTTGAACTTGAATTGTGAATTGGTTATGTGTTAACCCGAAAGTGAAAGGATTTTCTACTTGCATATATATTTGGTCCATGGGCTGATTACCTACATGAGTTTTGGTCATTTTGGAAGACTCTATAGTGAATAAAAAAAAAGAATGCCAGGGTTTCGAACCCGTTCCGTCACATAGCAATTGTTAAGCCCTAATATTGGCTCATTACCCCTTAATTAGGGCATATTACATTAGTAATGTTATTTTATTTATGTCGTCTTTATTCCATTAGNTTCATTTGGAATCATCTTGTACTTGAACATTTATGTGGGGTAAAAGGAGGTTGCCCCCTTGAAGAGGCTTATTATCTGAAATTCTCTCTTTTTCAAGGCATTAAGTACTTATTTTGAGGTTTTTTATGTTATATTGATATTTGGTTCTTAACATATGGTATCAGAGCTCAAGGTCTTGGGGTTTCGCTATTGCATCTGAGACACCTTGGAATTTTCACTATAACTTTTTTTCTACAAAGTTTTAGAAGGAACGGCTTGGAGTATATTTAGTAGAGAGATCAAGGTACATTGGGTTAAAATTTCAGCTCCTGAGGCATTATACTTTCGGAGATACAACCTATACAAGATAGGGTAATCGTACATTTATATATACACCCTATGGAATATAGGGTATCTGACTAGTCCTATTGACTAGTCTCAAGAAGGTGTTCTAGGTAAAACTATCATAACTTCTTCCTAGAGTATCCAAATTGAGTGAGACTAGTTTCATTGGATAGTGGACAGTCTTCAGTATTTCTGGTATGAGTTTCAGAATTTTATATCAATTATTTTGTGCAGGGCATGCTATACAAGTGAGATATCCTGGAAAGGCCAAAAATAATCAAATTGTGGGGAAGTTACTGTAAATTCCACTTGGCACATCCAATTTTGATCAAACCTGTGGCATTGCAGGGAAGAAATATCAGAGAACTACAAAAAATAAAGTTTCATACCCAGAAGGGCCTAAACATGGGAGATACAACAGAAGAAAGATTGTCTAGCAGAACCGCCTCAAAATCAAGGTTCAAAAGTGATGCTTGTCCAACATGCCACCCAAAAAGGGAACTTCTACATCAAATAAGCCTCCAAACAATCCTACTTGGACTCTTGATGAAGGTGAAGGAATGTGTAGGGACATAAATGATTTACAAAATAAGATAGTAACAAAAGATGAACTACAAGAGATGATGGATTCAACAAATGATAAGTTTGAGGCAATAAATACTAATATGGATGCTTTAAAAGGGGAGATCATGGAAGTATTGAAAAATTCCGTAACAGAGAGGACACCTGAAAGTGAAAATGCATCCCATGAAATTCATGATGAGGACACAAGGAAGGTGAATCAAGAATGGAGAAACTCTAACTTTGGGTTGAAGACCAACCATGTTCCTAAGATCGATATGAGGAGGTTTGATGACAAGGACCCCATCACATGGATACTTCAAATGGAGTGATTCTTTGATCTACATAATGTGACACATACACAAAAGGTACAAATTTCTTCTTTATATTTAGAACCTAATCAATTTTTATGGTATAGATGGCTTTGTTCTCGCAAATCACTTGTCACTTGGACAATTTTCATGGAAGAAATGATAGCACAGTATGAGGATACAAGGAGCAATACCTTCTTTAGCCAATTGATAAATCTCAAGCAAAAGGGTTCAGTTACAGAGCACATTGAGAACTTCCAAAGATTGAATATAAAGGTAACAAATATTCCAGATGAGCACTTGATTGATGTATTCATAGGAACTTTAAGAGATAACATTCAACATGAGGTTTGCCTTTGGGAACCCAAATCATTGGAGAACGAATTTAGGGTGGCAAGAAATGTTGAAACTAAAAATATGGCTATGGCTACTAGAAGGACCAATCCTAACATCTATAGAGAGAATAATGCTCCTTCTTCTAAAACGCCTCAACTTACAAGATTGACACCTCAACAATTGGAGGAAAGAAAAGAAAAAGTTTTATTCTTTAATTGTGACAAGAAGTATAGTAAGGGACATAAGTGTGGTGAGAAGAAATTATTCTACATAGATTGTGAAGAGGAAGAAGAACAAGAACAAGAACCATCTCAAAATGAAAATGTAGAAGCAATTTCGTCTGAAGAGTTGACTTCCGTGATATTGTGTAATGCATTGGCTGGAATTAGCACTCCTCAAAGCCTCAAGATCGAAGGATACATCAAAAAGAAAAATTTAATAGTCCTAATTGATTCTGGCAGTACTCATAATTTCATTCACTATAAATTATCCAAATCTCTCGATTGCTTTGTATATCCAGCACCAAAGTTTCAAGTAATTATTGCAGATGGAGGAACTATCGATTTCTCAAGAAAATGCAATAAAATCAATCTTACTATGGGGGAATATGTAATGAATAGTCCAATGATTTCTATACCCATGGGTGGTGCTGATGTTGTACTAGGAATCCAATGGTTACAATCATCAGGAACAATGGATTTTAATTTTCAAGAACTTTTCATGAAATTTTCATTGGAAGGAAAAGAAATTGAGTTAAGAGGTATCACAGGGAAAACCAGTAAGGTGATAATCTCTAATGGCATGACAAAATTATTGAAAAAGGTGAATCAAGGAGTTATTGCACAACTATGCTCACTAGATGTTCAAACATATAAGCCATCTATTCCTCAAGATCTCCAAGGGATCATTGATAAGCATTCCAAAGTATTTGAAGATATTCCCAAAGGTCTTCCACCCACTCGAAATCATGATCATGA
>ML792164.1:359721-375106 GCA_009831015.1 Picea engelmannii | reverse complement strand
TTCAAACATATAAGCCATCTATTCCTCAAGATCTCCAAGGGATCATTGATAAGCATTCCAAAGTATTTGAAGATATTCCCAAAGGTCTTCCACCCACTCGAAATCATGATCATGAAATTCACCTAATTCCTCTAAGTGTTCCTCCTAACATCAGGCCATATAGATACCCTTATGCCTAGAAGAGTGAAATTGAGTGCATGGTTGAAGAAATGTTAGAGGCTGACATCATTAGACCTAGCCAAAGTTCTTACTCTACACTAGTGGTAATGGTATTCAAGAAAGATATCTCATGGCGTATGTGTCCAGATTATAGAGAGCTCAACAAGATCACTATTAAAGATAAGTTTCCCATTCCCGTCATTGATGAATTGTAAGATGAACAACATGGACCATTCTATTTCACAAAATTGGATCTCCATTTAGGGTATCATCAGATTAGAATGAAGGAAGAAGATATCCCAAAAATAGCATTCTGAACTTATGAAGGCCATTATGAATTATTGGTCATGCCTTTTGGCCTTACAAATGCACCTTCCACATTCCAAGGGTTGATGAATTCCATTTTCAAGCCCTTCCTTCAAAAATTTGTGTTAGTATTTTTTGATCATATACTAATCTATAACAATTCTTGGGAGGATCATGTGCGACATGTTGACAAGGTGCTTCAACTACTAAAGGAGTAACAACTATATGCCAAACCATCCAAATGTTTCTTTGGAGTGAAGGAGGTAGAGTATTTGGGTCATATTTTATCTCATAAAGGTTTCAAGGTAGACCCTAACAAGATTAAGGCCATGATGGACTGGCTGATTCCCAAAACATTGAAGAATCTTAGAGGATTTTTGAGTTTGATAGGTTACTACCGCAAGTTTGTTCGACACTATGGAAGAATAGCAGCACCTTTAACAAAACTAACTAAGAAGGATGCATTTTCATGGATTCCCGAGGCAACTAAATCTTTTGAACAACTTA
Source organism: Picea engelmannii (assembly GCA_009831015.1). Lineage (NCBI taxonomy): Eukaryota > Viridiplantae > Streptophyta > Pinopsida > Pinales > Pinaceae > Picea > Picea engelmannii. The sequence continues at coordinate 374,134 of ML792164.1, read as the reverse complement.
AAGAGGTGATGTGAAAAGATCATATCTTGACCACTCCAGACTTCACAAAAACCTTTATTGTGGAATTTGATGCCTCGAGAAATGGAATTGGTGTTGTCCTAATGCAAGAAGGCCCCTGGATTTTGAAATTCGACCACTCAATGGAAAGGAAATACACAAACCCATTTATGAGAAGGAAATGATGGAAATACTACATGCATTGAAGAAATGTCATCCTTACCTAATAGGTAGGCACTTCAAGTTCAAAACAGATCATGATAGTCTTAAATACTTCTTGGAACAAAGACTATATTTAGAAGAACAACAAAAAAGGGTAACCAAGATATTGGGTTATGATTTTGAAATCGTCTATAAAAATGGGAAGCAAAATGTTGTGGCAGATGCACTCTCAATAAAGGATGAAGATGTTGAGGTCCTTCTTTGTGCTATCTCGATCATCCAACCCGATTGGACAATAGAAGCAAGGGATGAATGGAAGAATGATGAAAAAGTGTGGACTCTCATTCAAAGGTTGCAGTAGGATTCCAGTGCATCAGATACATTTACATGGAAAAATGATTCACTATGATACAAAGATCACTTATATTTATGTAAGAAATCCCAACTCAAACAAAAGGTACTATTGGAATTGCACACCTTTCCAGTAGGAGGGCACTCAAGATTTTTGAAAACCTACCATAGAGTCAAGAAGGATTTGTTTTGAGATGGCCTTAAAATTGATGTTCAAAGGTTTGTGGCAGAATGTTTGGTTTGCCAACAGAATAAGGTGGAAAAAATTAAGACCCTGGGTCTTTTACAACCATTAGCCATCCCAAGTCAGCGTTGGGAGGAGGTTTCCATGGATTTCATCACAGGGTTATCGAAGTTTGAAGGAAAGAATGTCATCATGATGATTGTTGATAGACTGACCAAGTACGCACACTTTTGTGCACTCTCTCATCCCTTCAAAGCTAGTACAGTTGCCACTGCATTCATGGAGATAGTTGAAAAGCTACATGGCAGCCCAAAGATTATTGTAAGTGAAAGAGATCCCATCTTCACTGGACATTTTTGGACAGAATTATTTTCTTGTTTAGGTACTCAATTGGCTCATAGCTCATCCTATCATCCTCAATCTGATGGAAAAACCAAGATAGTGAAAAAATGTCTGGAAGGCTACCTTCATTTCTTTGTCTTTGATAAACAAACACAATGGTTCAAATGTTTACCCTTGACAGAATGTTGGTATAACACTTCATTTCATACTGCAACAAAAATGACACCATTTGTGGCACTCTATGGATACCACCCTCCTTCCATCACTTCTTCTCTAAAAGTAAAACCTAAGGTTCAAGCAGTGGAAGATCACATCGAGCATCAACAACAAGTTCTCCAAATCTTAAAGGACAACTTGACCATGGCACATAATCGCATGAAACAACAAGCAGATCAACATTGTAGTGAAAGAAGTTTTGAAGTAGGGGATTGGGTGTTTTTAAGACTACAACCATACAAACAGATGTCCCTCAAGCAAGCCAAGAAGGATAATAAATTATCACCAAAGTACTATGTCCCTTATAAGGTATTGCAAAATATTGGTGCTATGGCATACAAATTGGAGTTGCCTGCATCTTCACGAGTGCACCCAGTTTTCCATGTTTCATGCTTAAAGAAGGTTATAGGTGACAAGATCCCAGTTCAAACTATATTTCCAAAACTTGACGAGGAAGGAAAAATCATATTGGATCCTAAAGCCATCACTGACACAATAATTTGCCAGCTGAGGAATAGATTCATTTCAGAGTATCTCATTAAATGGAGGAAACTACCGATTGAAGATTCCACTTGGGAAGATGAGTATTTTATACAGAAGCATCCAGAGTTACTCAAGCGTTGCTTACAACACTTGTCTCAAGGGGAGGGGCATGTTAAGCCCTAATATTGGCTCATTACCCCTTAATTGGGGCATATTACATTAGTAATGTTATTTTATTTATGTCGGCTTTATTCCATTAGTTCTAATTATACCTCCTAGTCTCTTATATATACCAAGGAGACATTTTCATTTGGAATCATCTTGTACTTGAACATTTATGTGGGGTAAAAGGAGGTTGCCCCCTCGAGGAGGATTATTATCTGAAACTCTCTCCTTTTCAAGGCGTTGAGTACTTATTCTAAGGTTCTTCTATGCTATATTGATATTTGGTTCTTAACAACAATATTGGAAGTAGTTACCAGTCTCATATGTTGAGTATTTTTTGGCCTATGTTACACTCCATTACGCATTGGATGTGGTTTATTTTAATTAATGGAATGTTTATGTTGACAATCTATCATGTGAAAAGAACTCTACAAATAAAAGAAATAAATTGTATAGTGGGAAGGAATTGGTTATAGTTGTTTTGGCTCGGTGATGTTTGGAGTCATTTTATTTTTAGAAAAAAGGAAAAGAAACTAGCTAATAAAATAAAGGGTCTTGAACCCAGTCTATTTTACAAAAAAATAATTTGGTTGATGTAAATGTTAAAGTTCAATGGCATGTTCTTTTTCTCGGACTCCCATGTCTTCTCTAGGTTCTCTGTATATGATCATTGATAGTTGGAATTGTGGATAGTCTATGTATAAAATGTGTTGTTGTTCAAAGAAGAAAGATTGTTAACGACTGGCTGAGTTTGACAGTCCTGGAGTTTTTCTTTGGGTTTGATATAGAAGTTGATGTGTCTTTAACTTTGATATTGCCTATAGTTTAAAATGTTTTTTTGGCAATTAGGGGTATGTCGTTTTAAAAGAACAAATGTTATTCCATTTAATGGAATAGTGTCCATTTCATTTCCCGTTCATTATACCATTTTTCACTCCTTACAAGCCCACCATCTTCCCAAATTCATTTTGAATTCCATGTTTTGTTATTGTAAATGAAATTTCAAAAGAAATAATAAAAAGGAGAAGGAAGTGACTAGTAAATTGGAAATGGAAGTGTTGTTTTGATATGGAAGTTGCATCTATGTTTCTTGAACAGTATCTGTTGGTGGTCCCCATCCATGCTACCACTTTGGTTCATTACCAACCCTTCATCTTCCCAATAACCCTACCATTCCTTGTTCAATAGTAATTAATTATTGATTTGAGTAATATGATGAATGTATTGATTGCATGTGCTTCTGTTGAGGATGATAGAGCCAACCTTTGATTTTATTTAGGTACGGTTGATGCATGGACTATCAAGAGTTTTCATAACTAATTGGAACATTGCTTAGGATGAGATTTTTCAGGAGAGGTAGTAATGGTAGAGGTAATAGAGGCAGGGGAAATTGGCGGAAGACCTCGGTTCTCCATACATTTTGATGTTGACCCCTAGGAATTGAATCATCTTTTCCAAGTTGAGTTCTTCAACCTAGTAGTCCAAGGGATCCTTCGACCCTGACCTAAAATACCTCCCTTCGAAGAACATAAAAAATTCTTTGTCATCTCAGTCCCTCCTCATGTATCAATGCGACCAGAATCGCCTGCCAATGATGGTTGGAAAGAGATTGTTCACAAGCCTACTCTTCATCACGACGGTTGGCCTACTGCTTTTTTTCCATTACCCCCTCCACCACCAAAGAATCAAATTTCCCAAGTTTATCATGTTGTCTCACCTGTGCAGTCATCTCATGCTAGTAAGAGGTTAAAAATAGATGTCCCCGAGCCTATGCAGGACAAGGGAAAAGGAGTAGCCACTCCCTCTAGCTCATCCAAATAATCATCCAAATTTGTGTCTCCCCGCCTTCATCTTAAGGATGATTTTTCTCATGTTATTAGTGCAGTTCAGCCTCAAGGTTCCAACCAGCCAAAGGCTAGCACAAAAACTTCAAAAGGGGATAGCAATGAAAAGAGGCCAAATGCCTCCCACAGTAAATATGGTTTTTGACAATGGTTAATGTTAATTTTTATCTTAAAGACAATATTTTTACTTTGACAAATGTTTGGATAGAAAGCATATGTTTAGGCAGTTTATTTTGGAAATCATGGATATGATACTTTTGGATATGGTCATATTGTATTTTGTTGATATTAAAATAGTTGATCATAATTATGAAAACTGGAGTTACAAGGAGGATATATTTGAAATCAAATGATTGAGTTTTATATTTGATTATTTGATGATTATTAAAAGAAATAACTGGGATTCACAAGGGGTCCCACCTATTTAGTTATTATTAATAAATACCTTTATTTATATATACTATTCTTACTTGTCTCAACTAATTAGTTAAGCTAATTTGACTTAACTAAAGAAAGGTAGTTGAACTACCCTAACTTATTGAGAAGAAATAAAAGATCAATGAGATGAGGAGACAAGGGGGAGAGAATAGACAGGGAACTACATCCATAAGGTTTTCATAGTGAGATACTTTCAACTTTCATTCATTCTGAGTTTACTAGAAAGATTAATCCTCTTGATGACAACAGGGTCTTATTGAAGGCAGCAGGATTCAAAACTTGAATCACGTATTTCAGCAACTTGTTTTAAAGGTGTATGATTTATCTTTGGCAGTCTGTGTATTTTTGTTTGTGCATGAATTGAATTTCATGACTGATAAATAATATCTTGCGTATTCAAGTGACAACATTTTGTGGTAAGCTGATCCATATCTTTAGCTTCGGTTTTCTTCTTGTTGTTAGAGTCTTTTTGTATGGTGCCCATTGGAGGCTTATAAATTTGACTTTGGTCCCTACACTCACAAGGGTTTGTAGAGAGAACTCAATTTTTGTATCTCAGAATGAAATAAATGAAAAATCAGATTACTGTTTGAGTCTCACACATGTGTTTTAATGATCGTGTTCATTCTTTTGCTTTTATCTCAATGTACAGATTTGTATAATTTACATACACATTTGTATAATTTATGTACACATTCATGTACACATAAAACCATCCTTGATATTTGGTACATAATACTTGTGGACTGAGCGATTATTTTTTAGGCTACAAACCCCAGGTAACATTTCCAACTATCTTGTCTTAGCCTGACAAGATCTGAAAATTCTTGAGTAAGGTTTTCCATACCTTTTCCTCAACAATGCATCAATATTCCTCCAATTTGTAACCATATGTGTGGAGATAGGCCTACATTCCATCATCCTAAACCTAAAAAAAATCTCTACTACATACTTCCCCTATCCTAGGAAGAAGCACCCATCCATCTACCAAACCTGCAACCCTAGAAAATAGTGCATCAACCCTAGGTATTTCATTTCAAATTATGCTGCAAGGTTGACCTGGAAATATGCTATCAACTACTCATCTCTAGTGAGAAACAGGTTGTCTACATAAAGTACCAGTATAACAGGCTTATCCCCTACAAGAAAGTACAAGTTTGAATCTACATCACTCTGTTGGAAGCCCATCTCTCTCAATTCCTTCATCAAGGATGATCCTTGATTCCAACTCTACAAAATCAGGTTCACAACCATATCTTTCCTCTATCTGCAAGTCAAATGGTATAACAATTTCCTCTCTTTTTGGAGGAGGAAGAATTTCCAAGAATTTTTTAGGATCTTGGAAATCATGTGACTCAAATTGAACATCCAATAGTTCAAATTCATTTTCTAATCTTTCAGCAACTAAACCAAGAAATTTTTTTTTACCTTCAGGTGTGAATCGACTTGATTTCAAACAAAGAAATACTATTGTTGAGAAAATCTCATCAATCTTAAATTCTGCTAACTCATCCCTCAAATTTTGTAACATTTCACCAGAGAGAGGATTTGCCACATACCCTGTCATCCTGGATCACCATCAATGCTCTGAAATCTAGATTCTTTGACAGTGAAGTCGCTCTGAGCTTTTGAAGCTTGGGATATTGAACAATGGAGTCACCAGGTGAATGGTACAACCTTCCTGTGTTTGTCTTATGTTCACCATCAGAAGTCAAATTTGAACTTAATATATTTTCCTGGAGAAATTGAAAGCTCGTTCCCTAGTATGGTTGCCACTATGTTATCACTTTGTAAATTCCCAGATCTTTTTGAAAGGTAGAAGAAATTTACCAGAGGTAACTTTATCCAACCACTTTGAAACTAGGATCTAGCCATGCCAGTTTCAGAGAGGGATCTCTCTGTAAGATTTAACTTTGTTTCAAAATTCATATATTAGGCTAGTTATGATAGATTTGGTTTTGGTTTTTAAATGATTGGTTGGAACAATGCGGGAAAACCACTGAGCAATGGAGTCAAAGAGGTCGAGGTGATCAATTTGCAGAAGTATCAATCTCAAATGAAACAAGGCAAGGTAGACATACTACTGGATTCGATAAATTTAAATGAAGTGAGATAGAAGAAAAATATAAAGATCAATTTAGCAACAAAGAAATGAAGAATTCTGCCATTAAATATCAGAAGAAAACATTTATATTATCTCCAGAAAGAATCAAAGTGTATCTTTCAACAAATTATGTTCTTAAAACTTCTGCAAGATAATAAGCAAAGGAAAAACATATGAAAACAAAGAGACAATTTACAGTAGAAGCACTTCACCAATAGCCATGGCACATGAATCCTGAAACAATATGATCTTGTACCCCTGCATATTTGAAAGAAGAGAGGCTCTATGAGCTCATTACAATAATCGGGAAAGTATCCATTCAACAAGTTCCAACCCCTATCTATTAGATAGCATTTCTTAAATAATAAAGTAATGCCCTCAAATGTTTGGGAAAAAATCAATTCTAAAACAAACTAAAATTAAAGTAGTTGAAATAGGTATCAAATTTGTTTAAAGTTAATGTGGACAGATCTCTTTCTATGCTGTCAACAAATCAACATTTGACTACCAACAAATCCTAAATTTTCTCATTGGATTTTCTGAAGATAACCTTTTGACCCAAAAGATTTTCTCCTGCCGAATGCTTTTCCAATTGAAAGTTATCCACTTAGAATATTGAATCTACCAAATGATTTGATGTAGATTTGATGATGCCACATGTTCATTTGACTACCATCTGCCCCTATACACTGCCAATTGTGCCTTTAAGATTGACCTACTTTGTTCCATGGATTCCATTTGTGTCCCTATTCTGCTGCTGAAATCCTAAAATTGCTCGAAGAATTCAACCTTTAGATGCTCTGTCACCATTCTAATTTCTATCTGTGGCCATCGAGAATATTCTACAATTTTCTAAGTTCGAGTTTCTTTTGAATTTGGCACGAATTCCCTCAAGTTTCCAAGTATCCCAAATGTTGATATCTATAGGAAAATCTACTTAATTTGCCACATGTATTGAATAGATTCGAGCTACTAAAAAATGAGGGAATAGATGCCAGTTGCTATGATCTTATCTATGAATTGTTAGGAGATGCCTGAAAGCATGGGGTTTGAATAATTATGTTTCCACCTGTCCATTTGTTTCCTTGTAATTTGAAACTACTCCACCAAATTTGTGTTTGAATGCCTTTTTGCATGCTTGATGATCCACTGCCAGTTATATTTGAAAGGATGTCTTAAAAACATGGATACTCTGCCACCTTCCTAATTCTTTTCCAAAAATGTGGGAATAATCAATTCAATCCTCCATTTACTGACACCTTGCCATTTGTTTTTGACTTCCTAACGAACTTAGACTTTCCATGCTGAAGTGATGGACTAGTTTTGTTAAAACCTGGAAATTCATAGTACTTTATGTCAAATTCCCCAGAACATCTATTATACCTAGATGAGTTACACAGAGCATTTGTGTACAGAAAAGATTGGAGGTATTGCTGTGTATTTTTGATGAAGTGTTCCCAATATGCCACTAGAATTTTGATGCTGCTAAATCCTTTATAACAATAGAGGAAACTGCTTTATCAAATCAACAATAGGTATCTGATCGATGAGTATTTTGTTCAGAAAATTCACTCCTTAATTCCACTGTTTTGTTAGAAAGATCCACTTTAGCTTGGCTAGATGCTATCAAATATTTTCAATGTCAAAACCCCTGCAAAAACAACAGAGTTAGCGTAAGCATGAATTTGGTGTTGGTGATAGCGCAAGAATGTATTCAATGTTGCTGACAAATGATTGTAAGCACACTTATCATTTTGATACTCGGCCTTGATGTTCATAAGTGATCTTTACAATCTTTCTTCCTCCATTCTTTCCATCACACCAATCCATCTTCTAGAATTCGATTTTCCAATATGTTGGTTATATGCACCTTACCCACCATGTCCAAATGAGCTAGTTGCTAAGTTATGAGAGGCAATAGACCATCTCTCTCCGAAGCATTCAATTCACAACCATAACATCAGATTTGGGAAATCGAGCAGTTGCTTGTTGTCGTTTGACAAGCCTGTTTCCCTGCATCCTTTCTAGGCTCTGGACTTCATAGATATGTAATAACTGGCTATCTCAAGAAATGGAATTAGACACAGCCCCTGCAAGAAGAGTTTTTTTAATTCCAAGATCTCCATAAAGAATGTTTCTCTTTGGGATTTTTTATACCAATATCTTCACGCAAAGAATCAATCTTCTATGGTTATTTAAGCAGTGGAAACAATTTTCTTCGACAATTGATTAATCAGAATTACATCTTTGGGGTGGCACTGAAATTTTTGGAGACTAATAAAAAGTAGATGAAGGATGACCATATGATCCTTTTTGTACAAGCTAAAAGTGCATGGTGTGTGAAACGCCTAGAGGACGTGGCAGAGTAGAACCATTAGTTTCTTTTCTCCCTGGCAAGGGAACAGATCCTGAAAGAGGATTCATGGTATCATTATCCATTGAAGACTCAGATCTCTTACCATTGGAATCAAACCTCATCTCTTTATGAGTGTCTAGATGAGTAATATTCATGGCGGAATATACTATTTCATCACCAAAGACACAAATTGTGTACCAGGAATCCCACTTGGTTGCTTGGTCCCAATGGGAACACCCACCTGAGTACCCACACAATGGACTATCTGTGGTAATTGTTGCGACTAAGATTGAACGCCAATGTGGTTAATATGTTAAGGCATACCATGTAGAGAAGCTAGCAGTATATGTGGTCGAACATTCAAATGCTCCCCTTGTTGCATCAACACTTGTTGTGAATGCAAGGAAGGTGAAGGTAATGATGGTGGAGGTCGTGGAGGAGTACCCAACAATTGTTGTGAATTTGATGTTGAGTATATCAGGGTGCATATCGTGCTCCCTAGAAAATACAAATGGGACAATTCCTTAAGGAAGCGCAGCCTGCACAATCGCAATATGAAAAATGCAGCCTCAAAGATTAGATGCAATCAACGCAACTGCCATAACTGCCAGTTTAGTAAGAAAACGAAGAACCATTCCAATGATTGCCTTTGATTGTAGTGATGGATCTTCAATCCCACTGTTTAAACAAAGACAAATTCGACACCTTCTCTCCTTTTTCCATGCATGTCCACGATTTGTAGTAGAACGGGGCGTTCGGTCGTTGGTATCGAAACCTACAATATGGAAATCGACCCCTGAACTGTTCTTCTCGACACCTACATATTTCTTCTTGGCACCTGGTGTTGGATTTTGACAGCTATGAAAACATTCTGGCATCTTTGCATGGGGTTGAACATGCTGTGTTTTAGATATATTTGATATCTTGGAGATTAGTCCCACATCAAGAAAGGAAAATAATTCTTTAGAGTTTAAATATACACATGATTACAATATATAATCGATGATGTAAGCCCAAGGCTATCACTTGTGTTCGACGCTGTCTTGTATGTTATTACTTTGGTAAATGGCTTGCGTTGTTGATGACTGCAGGTGCGTGGCTCAATTTATGAAGAAAATCTCTCAGTGTTGAGCTTGGCCTTGGGCCAATATCTTTTTATCAAAATTTAAAAAAAAACAACCCAAAACTTGTGATAAGGCCGAGAACAAATTTTGACTTAAAAAGTCCAAATTAGACTAATAAATCCAAAGTTTAGGTTAAAAACAAAACCAAAAACTTTGCCATATATCACTTTTTTTCCATACAAACCAACTATTCATAATTTCTTGCCTAAAATGCACCAGAATTTTAACTTGCTTTGAAGTTCGCGTGTAAGGTACTTGGCTTATGCTTGGTCAAAGTCAAGCACTTTCTTCCGCCTTCACTATGCGTCATGAGCAATAGCATTATGAGAAATCTGATTTGTGCCTAAAATAGATAGATATTAGTCAGAATATTGATTTCCCTATTACAGGGTTCTAAAATAGGCTCCACCTAGGGATGACATCTCAGCATGAGGTGTCAAGAACTTAGGAACTCTGAGTGTGCAGACCAGTTTTCTCCATTGGGTTGTTCCCAAACTGCAACTTGAAACCTATGACCATTTCTTGTACCTATTCCAAACTTGAGGGCTACAAACCAAACTAAAAATAAAAACTATGAAAAATTGAACTGAAAGAAGTGCTCATCCTATTGGGCTTATTGGAACACCCCTACCTACTCTAATATATTGATAATTTTGTTGTTATAAATGATACAATAATGCCAGTACATCCAGTCAAGCAACTGATTATATACATTGACTTCTCGACTATTTATTAAAAACATTAGGGAAACAATTTGACCCTTTGTCCAAAAAACCCAAGGTGTGCAATGTAATGGCAACTGTAGATGGATGTGTACAATGGAACTGGAAATATCCTTCATATAATCAGCTACATGATCGATAAATTCATAATTTATTAATATACCTTTTATGCTCTCAATGACAAGTTGATCCTGGATAGCCTCTTCAAATACTTCATCAAGGCTGATCCTTGATTCCATCTCTACAAAATCGAGTTCACATCCATATCCTTCCTCTATCTGCAAGTCAAATGGTATAATAATTTCCTCTCTTTTTGGAGGAGGAAGAATTTCCAAGAATTGTTTAGGATCTTGGAAATCATGTGACTCAAATTGAACATCCAATAGTTCAAATTCATTTTCTAATATTTCAGCAACTAAACCAAGAAAACAAATTTTACCTTCAGGTGTGAACCAGCTTGATTTCAAACAAAGAAATACTGTTGTTGAGAAAATCTCATCAATCTGAAATTTTTCTAACTCATCCCTCAAAGTTTGTAACATTTCACCAGAGAGAGGGTTTGCCACATACCCTGTCATCCTGGATCACCATCAATGCTTTGAAATATGGATTCTTTGGCAATGAAGTCGCTCTGAGCTTTTGAAGCTTGGGATCTTGAACAATGGAGTTGCCAGGTGAATGGTACAACCTTCACGTGTTTGGCTTTTGTTCACCATCATAAGTCAAATCTGAACTTGATATATTTTCCTGGAGAACTTGAAATCTCGTTCCCCACTATGGTCACCACTCTGTTATCACTCTGTAAATTCCCAGAGGTTGTTGAAAGGTAGAAGAAATTTACCAAAGGTAACTTTATCCAACCACTTTGAAACTGGGATCTAGCCATGTCAGTTTCAGAGAGGGATCTCTCTGTAAGATTTAACTTTGTTTCAAAATTCAGATATTAGGCTAGTTATGATAGATTTGGTTTTGGTTTTTACATGCTTGGTTGGAACAGTGCGGGAAAACCATTGGGAAATGGAGTCAAATAGGTCAAGGTGATCAATTTGCAGAAGTATCAATCTTAAATGAAACAGGGCAAGGTAGACATACTACTAGATTCGGTAAATTTAAATGAAGTGAGATAGAAGAAAAATATAAAGATCAATTTAGCAATAGAGCAATGAAGAATTCTACCATTAAATATCAGAAGAAAACATTTATATTATCTCCAGCAAGAATCAAAGTGTATCTTTCAACAAAATCTATTCTTAAAACTTCTGCAAGATAATAAAGAAAGGAAAAACATATGAAAACAGAGAGACAATTTACAGGAGAATCACTTCACCAATAGCCATGGCACATGAATCCTAAAACAATATGACCTTGTACCCCTGCTTATTTGAAAGAAGAGAGGTTCTATGAGCTCATTACAATAATTGGTAAAGTATCCCTTCAACAGGTTCCAACCCCTATCTATTACAAAGCATTGCTTAAATAGTAAAGTAATGCCCTCAAATGTTTGATGGAAAAAATCAATTCTAAAACAAACTGAAATTAAAGTAGTTGAAATAGGTATCAAATTTGTTTAAAGTTAATGAGGATAGATCTCTTTCTTTGCTGTCGACAAATCATTATTTGACTACCAACAAATCCTAAATTTGCTCATTGGATTTTCTGAAGATAACCTTTTGACCCAAAAGATCTTCTCCTGTCGAATGCTTTTCCAATTGAAAGTTATCCTCTTAGAATAATGAAGTTGCCAAATGATTTGATGTAGATTTGATGATGCCACATGTTCATTTGACTACCATATGCCCCTGTACACTTCCAATTGTGCCTTTAAGATTGGCCTACTTTGTTCCCTGGCTGCCATCTGTGTCCCTATTATGTTGCTGAAATCCTAAAATTGCTCCAAGAATTCAACCTTTAGATGCTCTGTCACCATTCTAATTTCTATCTGTGGCCATCGCAAATAATCTACAATTTTCTGAGTTCGACTTGCTTTTGAATTTGGCATGAATTCCCTCAAGTTCCCAAGTATCCTGAATGTTGAGATCTATAGGAAAATCTCCTTAATTTTCCACCTGTATTGAATAGATTCGAGCTACTAAAAAATGAGGGCATACCTGCCAGTTGCTATGATCTTATCTAAGAATTGTTAGGAGATGCTTGAAAGCATGGGGTTTGAATAATTATGTTTCCACCTATCTGTTTGTTTCCTTGTAATCTGAAACTGCTCCACCAAATTTGTGTTTGAATGCCTTTTTGCATGCTTGATGATCCACTGCCAACTATATTTGAAAGGATGTCTTAAAAACAGGGATACTCTACCACCTTCCTAATTCTTTTCTAAAAATGTGGGAAAAATCAATTCGATCCTCCATTTCCTAACACCTCTCCATTTGTTTTTGGCTTCCTAATGAACTTAGACTTTCCATGCTGAAGTGATGGACCAATTTTGTTAAAACCTAGAACCTCATAGTACTTTATGTCAACTTCCCTAGAACATATGTTATACCTGGATGAGTTACATAGAGAATTTGTGTACAGAAGAGATTGGAGGTATTGTTGTGTATTTTCAATGAAGTGTTCCCAATCTGCCACTAGAATTTTGATGTTGCTAAATTATTTATAACAACAGAGGAAACTGCTTTATCAAATCAACAATAGGTATCTAATCGATGCGTATTTTGTTCAGAAAATTCCCTCCTTAATTCCACTATTTTGTTAGAAGGCCCCACTTTAGCTTGGATGGATGCTATCAAATGTTTTCAATGTCAAAACCCCTGCAAAAACAACAGAGTTAGCACAATCATGAATTTGATGTTGTTGACAGCGCAAGAATGTATTCGGTGTTGCTAACAAACGATTGTAAGCACACTTAGAATTTTGATACTCCGCCTTGATGTTCATAAGTGATCTTTATGACCTTTCTTCCTCCATTCTTTCCATCACACCAATCCATCTTCCAGAATTCGATTTTCCAATATGTTGGTTATATGCACCTTACCCACCATGTCCAAATGAGCTAGTTGATAAGTTATGAGAGGAGATAGACCATCTCTCTCCGAAGCATTCAATTCACAACCATAACATCAGATTTGGGCAATCGAGTAGTTGCTTGTTGTTGTTTGACAAGCCTGTTTCCCTGCATCCTTTCCAGGCTCTGGACTTCATAGATATGTAATAACTGGAAATCTCAGGAAATGGAATTAGACACAACCCTGCAAGAAGAGTTTTTTCAGTTCTAGGATCTACATAAAGAATGTTTCTCTTTGGGGAATTTTATACCAATATCTTCATGCAAAGAATCAATCTTCTATGGTTGTTTGAGCAGTGGAAACAATTTTCTCTGGAAATTGATTAATCGGAATTACATCTCTGGGGTAGCACTGAAATTTTTGGAGACTAATAAAAAGTAGATGAAGGATGACCATATGATCCTGTCTATAAAGGGTAAAAGTTCATGGTGTGCGAAATGCCTAAAGGACATGGTGTCACATACCCACTACCTCAATCAAATTTTTTTGGTCTTTTGCTTAATCAGAACCCCTGAATTACCTATGGAGGCCTAGCGCAAGCTAGCTCTTTCTCTCTCTTTCCATTCCCATGTGATCGCGGGTCACGATCATAGTTCAAATAAATGCAGCGTCTTTTGTATTTCGTGCCTTGGTGCTACAGTGATCTCAAATTGTTCGACTCTACAACCACCGAACCTCGACAGGGCCAGCGAGCAGCCAATGGGGATGAATCCCTACAGGGTTAGCAAATGGCTAATAGGATCAAGTCCCAACAGGGCTAGAGAACAACCAATGAGAAATGACCATGTTGCGCGGTTAAGTGGAATACAGGTGGTAGAGAGGGAAACGCGACACGGTGGTTGACATGATAGGAGGGGGGCCCCACTTCACACGCCACACTATTTCGGACCCCCCTCCCCCCC